>MU834426.1:0-47071 GCA_029204225.1 Diphasiastrum complanatum | reverse complement strand
TCTGATTCATTGTCAAAAAGTGGGTCGACAATGGACACGCTTGAGCCAGAAGCTCGAACAGTCATGTCAATGGCAGGTGATGAAGGTTCTCCTGGAGCAATATCCTTGCCTTTGATGTCAACGAACTAATCCTCGATAAAGATTGTATCCCGACTATACAAGATTTGCTGGCTGTCAGATCATACAACTTTTATGTATTATCAAATGAAGTATATCCAATCAGGATGGTCTTGAGATCTTGAAAGTCCAATTTCTTCCTCGTGTCTTTTGGGATCTGCGCGTAGGCAACGCATCCAAACACTCTTAGGTTCTTCACAGAAGGCTTAGAGCCTGTCCACACCTCGTGGGGTGTCTTGCCTAAGAGTGCCTTGGTAGAACATCTGTCCTGAACGTAATTTGTAGTGGAGACAGCTTTGGCCAGAATCTCTTGGGCAGCGATGCATCGCTAGCATACATTTGGCTTATTCAACTAGGGTACGGGTCTTCCTCTCGGCTAAGCCATTAGACTGAGGACTGTAAGGAGTGATGAATTGCTGCTCAATGCCTTGGCTTTGGCAGTACTCCTTAAACTTGATAGAGATATATTCTCCACCATTGTCAGACCTTAGGGCCTTGATCGTCCTTCCAGTCTCCTTTTCTGCACGCTCCTTGAAGATTCTGAAGCAGTTGAAGGCTTTTGATTTCTTCTTTATAAATTACACCATAGTCCATTTAGAAAATTCATCAATAAAAGTTATAAAGTCCTTTGCATCCTTCAGCGAAGGATTTTTCATCGGGCCACAAATGTGTGAATGTACAATGTCTAACAATCCTCTAGCAATATGCTGATGGCTTGATTTAAATGGTTTCCTAGTCTGTTTACCAACTAGACAATCTTGACAGACATGTAACTCGACTTTACCACGAGGATAGTCGAGATCAAGAACAATAGTTTGTCTAGACATTTGTTGTACAACAACATGATTCAAGTGACCAAGTCTGTAATGCCAAAGTAAACTTTTATTTGCATGAATAGAAGTACTGAGCACCTGACTAGAGGCAAAAAAGCAATGACTTAATTTATACAAGTATCCATGCCTCTTTTCAGTGCTAAGATCTTGCATGTCCTATCAACTACTTTGCATTGATCACATTCGAATCTACTCTATGTACTAGATCTATGATTCTGCTTACAAAGAGCAGATTCGTAGATAAATTTTGGTACATACAGGACTTTAGAAAGTAGCTTAGATTGATCATTTGCAAAGCTTAATTTTACAGTACCTTCACCTTTAATAGCTTGTGTGCTATTGTCGCCAAGGTGAACACATTACTAACAAAGTGAGCAGTTTACTTGACAAAGGATGAGAAAGAAACAAACATCAACTCGAAACATTTCCATTCGTGACCAACTCGAAAGATTCTCGAAAGATTCACGAAATCTATCTTATCTATCTTGAAACCAACTCGAAGGATTCGCGAAAGATTTGCAAAAGATTCTCGAAAGATTTGCGAAATGGTTTCTTGATGATACTTGAAAGATTCTCGAAAGATTCGTGAAAGATTCTAGAAACGGTTTTTAGTTGAGGCTCAAAGATTCTCGAAAGATTCTCGAAAAGATTCTCAAAAGATTCTTGTCACGAAATATCTTGTTTTTTGTTCAAACTTCAGATGTCGCGAAATTGTCACGAACAATTCGCAAAATATTCTGAATTCTTCTTCAAGCTCAGACTCTCATCTGTCGCAAACAATTTGCGAGACACAAAAATGTCACGAAGAGACAATTGTCGCGAATAATTCACAAAACACGAAGCTGAGACGAAGAGATGCACTGTCCTGAAATATTCGTGAACAAAATTTATTCGACAAGCGTCTACCAGAATATCAACGTTGTAAATGGTTAGATATACTGTTACAGAATATCTAAGGCCAAAAGCCCTGTAAATAAAAGGCCAAAAGACTTGTCCTGTAGCAGTATAAATACATGTGCACTACTCGTTGTAACTAACTCATTCAATCAGAGACACAACAGCGAAATAAGACAGCAAGAGATGTATATTGATTCTGATTCAGAGTTATACAAATCCATTTTTTGATCAATAGTTTCTTATTGTCTAAAATTGTCTTAAGTTGTCTCTTAATTCCGCATATTATTTTTGCACACAAATTCAATTTAAGCAAAAACTGTTCTATAAGTACATAGATCATATATAGACCCGATTGAAGACACTGATATTGTTTGACTTATTCGAACTTTCATCGTGTTCTCTGTGGAAGAATAATTACTATTTTCCTTACAATACTTCCAAAAACTTTCTAGCACACTATTCTTATGAGACTTGACAAAGTATTTTTGTATACTTCCTCTATAAATAACAAACTCATTAATGACAATGGCTTTCTAAGATCACACAAGGCACAAAAGAATATTGCATTTTCATTGTAAAACTCATACAAGTACCAAAAAATTATAGTATTTACACAATCTTAAACTCTACTAGTTTTCGCTAAGAGACTGATGACATATGAATTGTTGTTTTTGAAATGTAATGAACTCCTGAATGTCCACACAAAAAGTCTTTGATTCCTTGTTTTGCTTATGTATGTTAGACAAGGTTGTAGCAGTTATGGAAGCTCTATTCAAGCAGTCACACTACATATATGAAGGTTAGCAATAACGATAAGAATTTGATGAATAGCCATTACAACCCACAAGGATGGATTCAACATGATTGGAGGTAGAGAATTGAAAAGGGGCTATTTGAAATTAATTAACTTGCACCACATCCCCAATGTACACATGTGATACATTGTTGCAATTTATGATTTAGAGACAATATTAAAAAGAAAAAGAATACAATAAAAAAAAGACGATAATTCTAGAGCTATATCAATGGATGCTTTCCAATTACACGTTCCTTATTTGACATCACACAAAGATTTGATTATTCCTATTGCTATTGCATGGGGAAGGTCACATGTTTATGAGACATTCATTAGAATGTATATGATATAGACAGAGAGCAAAAATTACAAATTTATAATATCCCGTTGGTGGTGTACATTACACAATGAACAAGAATACATGGAAACATCTTAGTTGCTCCATTGATGCCGATGTATTGCTACAACTATGGATCTGACTTCTTCATTAAAATTGTCGAGACCCTTTGAGAGGGGGTGGTAGCAAAGAATTCCTTGAAAAGCAAAGCCTTGGACACATTGATATCACTCAAGTTAGGCCCCCAGACTCCAGACTCCTAACCTTTTAAGCACCTGTTTCTAGGGTAAGCATGCATAGAAGATAGCAATCATGATATTTTTGCCAGGGACCTCGCCTGTACCCTTTGTCATGGTTAAATATGTTGAGTTGAGTATATTAGTATGATGCGGTGTCTCCTTGTAGACGTGTCTATGCAAGGCAAAAAGCCAAAGAAAGATACTAAGTTCAAACACATAGTATTGCCTATGGATGGCAAAGCCAAAAAGCAATACACTAGTGTGAGCATGCCATGGGATTCATGTGGGCAAGCCTGAATCCCATGGTACACTTTGCAACTCCCAAAAATCTGGCCAAATCCAACTCATCTCATGTGAATCCTGTGCTTTGCAGCCTGGCCTCAGCCTCGGGTCTGCTTCCTCGCTACCTTCCTCTCCCCCCCATTTCTTCTTCTTCTGCTGCTGCTTCTTCTGGTCCTGGGATTTCGCCGGGCCCCCTTCCCCTTCCCCTGCTCTCTATTCCCGTCTCCATCTCTGTCTCTATTCCTTCCAATTTCCAATTCTACGTCCCCATCCATCTATTTCCTCTCTTTTGCTTTTGCTTTTTGCCTATCTTTTCCAATATATTTGCTGATCGCCTTCGTTTTGGCAGCTTGTTTTGGTGCTGCCCTTCGGATTCCTGCACGGATTGCTCGGTGTTTTTTCCTTGGTGATAATGCTTCCGTTGAAGCTTTCTCACCAAGAGGTCAACCAGACGCGTCTTGGGTTGTTTTGCCTGAATCAGTCGCAATATTGAACAAAAACTATTGCCTCGTATAGTTCTTCAATAGAGAATTGACTAGTAAACAGATTTTATGGATAAGATCTGGAGTTAATATTTGACCTCTGTAACAAGAATATTCATCGGATGCTATCGATTTTAGTATATTTGAGCTTTACACAGTTTGCTGTATTTTAATCTTCAAGCTTTAAAGTATCGCGTGTTTGGATTGGCGATGTCGCTTGTCATCTAATGCTAGAATTGAACGCAATCATTGTTCCAGCTCATTAGCGGAGATTACGTTTTGCAGTTTTTATTCCTTGCTTACTGCCCTACAATTCCTAGACTAGGATCAATTTCCTAAGCTTTGATAAATATCTAATTGACTACTTGCGAATAATTTACCTGTCCATTATTTCCAGATTGTGTCTATTATTATCACTGTAATTTTGATCAAGCAATATTTGATCAAGCAAATTTCTTGGCTTCGATTATCATTGTGTAGATTTGTATACACGATAATCATTTATTTTAGCTTAGATTTATCATTTCGCAAACGTTTCTGTTTTATATTTGAAGCCTTGCGACTACGACTTTAAATTAACATACAATCCATTATAGTTACCAACAGTTCCACATTTTCCCATCTGCAACTTTCCCAAATTTTTCTTGTAGCTTAGTATCATTCCGATCAAAATGACCAGATTGGCATGGAGCGTGCACTATCTATTGTTTAGGAAGGAATTGCATAACAGTCGAGAGGAAGATTGAGAAGGAGCTGCAGTTCTGCACAAAGTTTTGTCAGGACCTTCAGGCGACCGAGGTAAGGGATTTTAAAATAAAACCCTGTTTTTATAAAGCATGCTGATATGACTGTATGAGCTGAGAAGTAAAAACTTTAAATTTTGATCTTGATTGTGAGCGGTAAGTGGTACAGTACGTAGATCCATGCTGATTTTCATATGAACGAATGGAATTATGAAGGAATTGGTATGTGATGGAATTCAACTCTGAAGGTACTAGCGGTTCTGAAATAAATGGAAGAGTAGCATGATGTCGCGAGTTCCTCAGGCACCATCGTTTGATCAGAAACTGAAGAGTCATAGACGTCCGTGTTCTGATCAGAGTGAGTAAACAAGCGCGATCAGACAGCCATAGAGTGTATTCAATTACAACATGCATTCATCTACGTTATACACAAATAGAAAAATTGTTGCTGCTATATTACACTGGTACGCTGGTAAGTGGGAAATATAAGAGGGGATGAACTTTGGCAACTATAGACGATCTTGGGAGCACTGGTTCTTGGCGTAAAAGTACGTGAATACACACTGCACAGGCTGAGACAAGGCTTTCTTCACACTAGGGCAATAATGTGTGATGACAAAAGATTTAGGAACTAGATAATGTGCGTATAGATGCATATTATGGAATTTACTGGTGAGTTTTCTCACTTAGCCACAATAGTTCTCAAGCCGTAATTCCACATTTTCAAGCTTAATATGTATTGTGAAAATCTTGTCAATGACGTCTAGAGAGAGGTTGAAAGATTCCATCCAAGAGGGCTTCATATTTTCACATTCCATCCAAGAGGGCTTCATGTTATTAGATTTCATCCAAGCCTCAAGAGGGCTTTGTCTTTTCATTAGGAGCTCCATATTTTTAGGGCAACAATATTAAAAGTTACAACCATGAGATTGTAAGGAAAAAAGGGCATAATGTTATTGTGGGATAATGGGGCCACCAAGCTTAATTTCCACCATTCAATCTTATAACATTTGAGTTGACACACATCAAGGATTCCAAAATGACCACTTATAGAAGAGGCTTGGGCACTGGGCAAAAGCTGTGCTCATATAGTACAAGTGTTGGGAATGGCATAGCACCACAATGGCATAAATAGTATATGCGCATCAACAAGGGCATGAACATGATCAATAAGAGTATGGTCTTAAAACCATTGCATATATTTCCCTTAAATTAGGGTAGTGTGGGTAGGCAAAAGCAATAGGTCAAGTCAATTTGGTAGCACAAGGGAAAGAGCAAAACCATAGGCAGGTTCTATGAGCTCACATCACATTTTTAGTATGCATGATTGTTATGGATATACGTGCCAATTTGTCAGCCATCACATGCTTTATTGATAGATTATTATAGTGCTAGCACCTTATTTAATATTGTTGGCATTTGACGTGCACTTTTTATTATGTTAGATAGGCCCAAGACTTTTATGTCAGATGGTCCCTAATTAGGGCTCCAGTACTTGAATATTTGCATTTCCCTCTAGTCTTAATAGAAATAGCCACTAGTGCTCATCATTTGACAATATTGATGTTTGGAGATCTCTCTCCCTCCCTTGCTATTGACAAATAGGAGCACCAAAAGGAACTTTGACTAGAAAAATCAAACCTCTTTATAAAAGATCAAACACTTATAAAACTCCTCTTTTTCGAGCTTCGACATACTTATGGATGACGAGATATCAAAGCTGCACCAAGAAGTTAGCCAATGTGGTTGTTAACATCCCTCTGCCAATTTAGCACCTGATTATGTAATATGAAATTAGATTCTTTCAAACTCAATCTTGAGTCATAGAGCCATCGATATTGTTTACCTTCAAGCTATGCTCAAGACTTAGGAGATACTAGTGTCCCCTAATAGCAACACCCAACCTTTCCCCTTCACTAGGTCTAGTAGGCATACGAAAAGTCACTCTACGTTATAGTTATGGACATAGGAGTAGGATTAGTAAACACACGATATGGGGCCCATCATATGACCTCTCATTCATTAATAATCACATGGTCATTTTTTAGTTGCAACTATGTTCCCTAGTTTCATTTATTAGTGGACAAGTTGAGATTGACTAGTCCAGTGATCAAGTGGTACAGTGGCATCCACTAGCCCTGATTTGGTAGCTTCCTAGAAGGTCGCTTTAAGGCCTCCACAATAGTATAAGTGAAGTAACTTATAGGTATTTCATGGATGATTGATTTGATGCTCTTGAGTTCTTTCATACAACAATTACTTTGTAAAATGGATGCGTACTATTGACGATTGTAGTATGATCTTTGTTGGAGATCCTTCTCTGATCTTCAGTTTGTTGTCTGCTTTGTTTATGTGATGTGCCGTGCTCAATCATGTTTATAACTTGGTATCAAGGCACTTTCCGTAGGTTTGGGCACGGTTTGCTTTTGTTACATTTCGTTTGGGTTTTTGGATTCCTTGCCATTGGGTGCCAAGGATATGTAAGAACTTTCTGATTCTGACTGGTAGAAGGTGAGGCGCCAGGGATCTATGTTTGGCTAGTGCTTCGAATTTTTCACTTTTGTATGGAGATTCTAATATGTTTGATATTCCTATAGAAGGGGTCTCCAATTTCACTTTACAGATCTTGATTTGGATATGGAGAAGTTGAGTTTCAAGACTTCCACAAGCATCTTGTTTTTCCAAAAATGGAAAATCTGATTCTTGATCACTTTCAGGATTAGAATCCTTTTTCCTACAACTACCAAAAAGAGCAGAATTTCACTGATCTGCGAAGAGGGCTGGTGCCCCCCTCCACTTCAAAAAGCTAATCATAAATATCTGAAAAATCAGATCTTGAAAAGCATACAAAAGGGTACCAAAAAAATGAATCTCCAAAACTCATCAATACACTTCATATTCTCACATGACTCTTGGTCAGTGGTGGATCGTGCCACTTCTTTGCTCTATTTTTTTAAAGGAACTTATTTTGGCAAGAATCTTGACATTTGACTAGATACATTTTTGGGAGCAAGAAGAAAGACATTTTCATCCCATATATGTCGGATATTTGCTGGATATTTTACAGGCTGTTAAGGGCTCATTTACATGCATTTTGTCGCACTGTTTGGTTACACTTTCAGTGAGAGTTGGGTGCAGGCAGATGTGGAGATCTTTTGGCAGCATTTAATTTGTGTTTTGACCATAGCTGCCAGAAAACACTATTCGTATACCAAGGCCAAAGCGTTTTCCAGCCATTTTTCAGCCGTACTCTGGCCCTTTTCAGGCAGTAGTCAGTGTTTCAAGGCGTTTCAGTGCATTTCTAAGGTTGTAGTCAATGTTTTAGAGTGTTTTGGGGTTATTCAGGGTTTTCAGCCAGGTTAGCAATCTGCATTAGAGAGGAAAACATTTTTGGGGTGGCATATTGAAAATACTTTTGTATTTTGACAACTGTGGTTCCAGGACATAGCTTGTTGGTTTTGGCAGAGTAGCTCACCAGTCCTTGTTCTGCAGCAAGTTTGAATCAAGTTTTGGTCAGTTTTTAGGACCATTTACATTCTATGTTGAGTTTACAACATGCCCTCCACTTTCAGAAAATCTCTAGCCCTTGAAAAGACATCGGTGGGTCCATCCTTACAGCTTATTGCTTGCTGATTTTTTGCAGGCTCATCATGTTCATTTCAGGCAAGTAATTGACACAAACACCAGTTTTCATTCAGTTCTGATTTTTTGAGGCAATAACACTTTAAGTTGGGCAGCATTCAACCGCTTTTTGTGCCTCCTAGGGCTCATTTTCTTTGCTTATTGCTGCTGGTTTTTTGCATGCTAGCATCATGTTGAAGGTTGGAGATATGATTTTGACATGGATACGCAGAATCAAGTAGCTCAGCTGAGAAATGGGCTGAGCAGGCTTTGGTGCAAGACATGCAGTCTAGAGGAGTTGATAATGCCCAAAACACCCAATCTCAATATCGTCTTGTAGGAATTATTGTTTGAACCCGTGGTAGTCAAAGCCTGGTAACTACTATGCATAGATGATGCATTTGAATAAGTGTTGAAGGAAAATGCAAGATTGGACTCCTTTGATCATTAGAATGTGCACAGAATAGTTTTCACATGATTGGAGATTCATACACATTAGCTATAGACCTTAAAATGGAAGCATATGAAAGCAGGCTCCAATGTTGCAGCGGATCGCATTCCGCTGCAACAGCGATCCGGAATGAGCGTTCTGGATCGCCAGCCTTCTGGACAGCGGAACGCTGTCCGGATCGCTTTTTTTTTGATAAATTTTTTTCATGAAACTTAAAAAAAACCCACTAAATCGCCTTAAAAAAAAATGTTTCTAGTAGCAGAAAAAATTGACACTGGCTAAACAATTTCTCACACACAATTCTGTGTTTTTGAAATTTGTTTATTTACTGCATGTTCCGGGAAACCCTAATGACATGTCACACTTCAAGGACATGGCACTCAGTCTATTTCTAGAAAGATCATAGTGAGCAATAGTTAAGCCATAGACTATCAAAAGACCATAGTTTGGTTTCTATTAACATCCATAGAAAATATAGTTCTTAGAGGTAAGCAAGCAGCAATAGGATTGGAGGCTGAATTTCCAGGGATGTTGTCAGAATATTTTCAAACCTGCACATGATATCAATGTATGCCTTAATAATTGAGTGAAAATTGCAGGTTCGAACTTTGTTGGATGGGATCTCTGTGTTTGGTTTTTATCTGTCTTTGGTTTTTATATAACTCTTTTTTCAAGTCCAACACATAGATTTGAAATAACTCTTGAAGTTCCGTGAGGCTTTGCTGCTCAAAAATCTTTCTTTTGTAACATTTATTACATTTTTAGTTCATAATTTGAAATAGCATTTTCAGTCAGTTGGGCTATGCTTACCCTTATGTTTGGTACTTCATACCTATTTCAGACCTCAAATACACAAAGAAAAACTGGAGCGATGAAACAGGCAGAGGCATGCATCTTGTAGTCTTCTTTGTTCAAGCATGAGTGAAGAATTAGACATTTGTGAAGTTTGATGGGAAAAACAGAAGAGGAGGAAGACGAAAATTATCAGCAATGAGCAATGAAAAATATGTTTCTGTGAAGCAACTACGGACATCTTTTGAAGTTCAGAGTCAAAATGCTGCGGCCGATTCTGGAAAAATCATCTCCCGAACCAGTGGAAGAGAAAGGCTTCATAAGAACTTTCCTGGATTGGGTGATAGTTTGAATAAAGAAGACACAAACTTGCTCGATAGGCATGTGTCTCCTGACAAGGTTACTTTTTCTGACACGATTCACATAGAAAAAGAGTGGAAACAAGAAGCAAAAGTAGAGATGAAGATGTTATTTGATGACCAAAAACGCAAGTGGAAGACAACAGAAGAGTCCATTCGGGAACTTGAGAGGAGGTTGACAATGCTGGAGATTGAAAAAGTGAAACTACAAGACTCTTTGTTGCAAAAAGAGGCTAAATTGGTGAGCATTCATAGCCTGGCAAGTAGTCATTTGAAGCTGGAGGTAGATGGAATGACTGCAGATTGCCCAAAAGGTTATCCGTGGATATATGTATCACCTTTGTTCGAAGAATGGAAGTCGACTATGGATTATCACAAAAAAGCTGATTTGGTTTCAGCTGAAAAGCGGCAGAGACAGGAGAATCAGAAGATTTTATTAGAGGGATCAGGCTGGGAGAAATCAAAAGAGAGTCAGATGTCAAATTTGTTAGCTGAAACTGGGGAGTTAAATCCTGGAGGTTCAAAAGCAAAAGAAAACTCGTGCAAGCAGCTTGAACAAGGGAATGAAAAGGTTAGCACTGCAGACACCAAAAACTATGATCATAATTGACAAGTCTTTAATTTTGAAAGACTTGGAAGGTTTTAATTTTGAAAGACTTGGAAGGTTTTAATCTGTGGGAAGCCCTAATAATTTGTGACCTTTATTCATGAAAAGCCTGCGGTCTGCTGGACACTTCTGTTACATTTTTTGTGGGAGCAACGCTTGTCATGAATGATGGCAGCAAGCATCAAAGACATTTGAAACTAAGATACAGCTCTTTAAAGTCTATCGTTTTTTAACTTTTGACGTTTTTGTTATCAGTAGTGATAGAGTATACTAGGCACTGCAGTACTTGCCCATTTAAATTCTATTTTCAATGGCATATTGTCCTTTTTTGACTTCATACTCCCACTGTCTTCAAGTTCAATCTTAGGAATGAAAAGGTAGCTTTGTTCGTATTCACTAAACTCCTCTCTTAACACCTGATAATATCTAGACAAGCAAAAAAGTACAAGACTGCTGAACTATGTTATTGCACTTTGCTCTTTTCAAGGAATTAAACAGGTTACTGTAAAAGTAGACCAGTGGCTGTCATATGTCTAATGAATTAGATAAGTCTTTTCCTTGTCTGGTGGTGTTAGTGAGCCTCTGTTTGCTAAGATTTGAAGAATCAATGATGCTTCAAACGAAGAGATCATAGTTCCTGTTTAACCTGCAGCAGTGCTAATTTTTGCTAGGATTTTATCTGACATATTTGTATGCACCCTAATAATCTTTTTGTATGTTGAAAGGTTGGTGACTAGGCATACCTGATCAATTCTTTGTATGGTAAGCAGTTAAGATCAGTCAACATTCATGCAAAAAAATAAAACGGTAAATTACACACCGACAGGTGGTAAAAATTCGATAATCATAACATTACTGTATCTTGAAAAGACAATACACCAGACCAGGTTCATCAATCTTATTATTGTTAGTTAGGATAAAATAAGCCTTTTTAGTGAGCCTGTCAACCACAACTAGGATGGCATTATGTTGCTGCTCCGTATGTGGTAAACATGTAATAAAGTCCATGGAAATACTCTCCCATCTCCCTTCTGGTATAGGTAATGGGCGTAATAATCCAAGCACTTTAATCCTTTGAGCCTTATTAACTTGACACTTAAACAATGTGTTACATAATGGTTTACTTCTTTCTTAAGTCTAGACCACCAAAAGTTACGGCATATTAACTCATAGGTCCTATTCACACCAGGATGATTGACACTAGGGCTATCGTGATAGAGATGTAAGATCCTCTTTCGCGCACCTCACAAGCTGGAATAAGAGTCTTACCACTTCTCAACACTATCCATCTTCTATGGAATACTTAAGATAAGTGTTAACCAAGGTAGAAGAGCTCTCCTCTTGAGACTCTACATGGCCATGACTAACCTCCTGTTCCTCTTAGTGCATCTGCCACACAATTCTTGACACCTTTCTTGTACCGAATCTCCATTAGGAATTCCTGCATGAGCTCAACGATCTGGCTTGCCGGCCTCTAAGCTCTGGCTACTTACAAAACTATCTCAAGATATCACGATCAGTTTATACCTCAAATTCCAATTCATACAAATAATGTCTCTATGACTTTAATGTATGAACTATGGCATACAACTCCTTTTCATGAGTTGGATGATTTTTTTTTCAGGGTTGAGCTTCTTGCTCTCAAAGGCCACAAGCCTACTCGCTTGCGTCAGAACTACTCCCACAACAATGTCACTCGCATCCGTATCTATAACATAGGGCTTTTGAGGGTCTACAATCTTTAGAGTGGCGCACTTAGCGATAGCTTGCTTTAGCTTATCAAAGCTTTCTCCTTTAACATACTTTCTATAAAATACTGCCAATCCAAGAAAAGAACAATGTTGTCAAATCGGTTGGCACAGGCTACCAACAATCACAACAACCTTCCCATAATCTTGCCTAACTCCATCAGCAGACACTATATGATCATGATACTCTATTTCCTTTCTAAACAATTCACTTTTTTTACTATTGGCGAATAAAGTGTTCTCCCTCAAAGTAGACAACGTAGTTCTAAGGTGACTCATATGCTTGACCTCACCTGCACTAAAATGTCATCCACAAAGTTTACGATAAACTTACTCATATATGGTCTGAGCACATCACAAGATACTCATAGTGACCGAACCGATTTTTGAAGGCAGTCTTGTGTACATCCTTTTCACGAACTCTTAAGTTGATGGTATCCACTCTTTAGCTCTATTTTACTGAACACAGTGGCACCTGACAAGGCATCAAGCAGATCATCTATACGTGGCATAGGATATCAATGTTTAACCGTTATCTTGTTCAAACCTCGATACACATACACCACCATCCTCCTTTTTTTACAAGAATGATTGGAGAGGCAGAAGGGGAATCACTTGGTCGTATTGGCACTTTGGCAAGATAATCATCGACCATCGGCCTCACTTCCTCTTCCTCCTTAAGACTCATTCTGTAAGGATTTTTATTGACAGGACATGATTTGGGTATTAATTCAATCTTATTTTCAACATTCCTCTTAGGAGGTAAAACAGATGGAAGATCATTTGTGAACACATGTGAAAACTCCCTCCTAATCTCTTGATCCAAATTGGCAATAGTACTGGTTCGCACACATTGCATGCTACTTTGACTAGTATTAGTAGACATATCAACACACATGTACTCACAATGGATCCTACGCAACTGTGTAGCTAAAACAAGCGGTTCAGGAGGCACATCCTGCTCACATGCATCACACCATCAATTTGGAACTATTTGTGGCTTCCACATCGCATGCCAACATATGTCTACACCACATCAAACTGCGCAAGTCGTGTTATATCAAAATCCGACTGTTATGTGTAATTATGTATAGTTAGTGGAATGCCCACAACCATCTTATCCCAAATCTATGTACCCCTTCTATTAGCCATTTCTATCATGTACTGGTACTGGGATGGTTGAGTGCTCACACCTAACATCCGTACCAAAGTTGAATTCAACAAATTATGAGAGGACCCAGTGTCAAATAGAACCTGTGTCAGAATTTGATCTACAGATTCTCGATAGGAGTTAACTAGTTGTATTAGCACTCACACACATCAAGACCAACATAAGAGATTAAGAGAACTCTGATTATAGAGGAATGAGCAAAGCTCTATACAATGGAATGAATTTGTGGTGGGGTGCCAGCCTACTTAAATACTTTCTCTATTCTTTGTGAAAAGCCAAAAAAATAAAGCAAAAGCCGATTGCTATTATTGCTACCTATTTTGGGTAAAGACCCATAACGAATTACTAAGTAATAAAACCAATTCACCTACATGCATGAACAACTAAATTGACTTTAGGAATTACTAAAAAAAGAAAATGGCCCCTAAAAAAGCTTGCAGGCATGGCCAAACCAACATTAGGTGTGAACATAAACACTAATTTCGAACACTCTCCCTTAATGTTTACTTTGTTATCTATTACTCCTAGAAGTTCTCTAAACTTCTAAAACTTTTCTTTGCCAAGTCCTTTGGTAAAGATATCCACAACTTGCTCTTCTGTAGGGCAATAGATAAGCTCCACTTCACCATTTTGAAACTTCGATGTGCTTTGTCCCGATGTGAAAAAATGGATTCTTTGCCAATTTAATACAACTCTGATTCTCGCACTGCTATAGGTGTATCCTGTACCATATGATGATCCTGTAGAATCCTTCGTAACCATATTGCTTCACAGATTAAGCTTCCAACAAGCTTTCTATATAACGTCTCATCTACATCTTGATCATCCTCAACTTTAGTACGCTTACATCCACTATCATATGGTGTAGAAATAGGCTTGCACTCTAACATATTGAACTTTTCAAGAGTTCATAAGCATACTTAGATTGAGAAATAAATAGCCCATGTGGTATGCTCAGCGATCTGTAATTATACTCCGAGCATGCATATGTAACAATTTATCTGCAAATGTTGTGCTTCCTCCGAGCATGTTATCAAGATATCGTACTTTGGTATCGTCATTTAGCTGATAAAATAGCAAGCAAAATAATTCACTATTTTGAGGTTGTTGTTTTTGGTGGATCAGTTGAATGAGTGGTTGATCAGTGCCTGGCTTTTCAACTGTGATAATAAATTTTTAGATTGATGCCAATGTGTTCAAGTGCAAGTTTGCTACGTCTGTGAGGTTCACCATACTACACTCGTTGAGAATCTGCTTCAAAGCCTCATATCCCTTTGATCCATCCACGTATCTTTACTCTTTAAGCAGTATATGAATGAGACTTTTAGGGTTATTTCTTATAATTCAATGCGTTTAAGCTTCAAAAGCCTGATCTTTCAAGGTCCAAGCATCTTTAATCTCAAAATAAGAATGTTCTTTTGCAGATACAAGCTTTCCGATGCCAAATATCCTCAAGAGAAGACAGTATTTGCGGGTCTACAGAACTAGCAGAGCCCATTGAACAACTACATGGTGGTCTTTTCAGCCAGCAAGCCGGAAACTCATTAAATTCGATGCGAAGGTTCACTTTTGCAAACACACATATTCGAGATTATAGAGAAAATAATCAAGTACTTAACAACAGTGTAGAATCTTCCAAAGTGATTAAATGGTGGTCCCAGCTTTGTGAACCACAGCTGGTTGAACACATTAGTACCCCATTAGTAAATTGTGCTGGCCGAGAAAACTTACAAAGCCTTGCATTGAACAACAGGCCCAGAAGTGAAAATGCTGGTGATAGTGAGTATATGAAGTATCCAATCACAGCATCAGATTCTGCCAACCCAGAAGTTTATGTCAACAGCTTTTCTGTGAGGCGATGTGATTCTTCTGCAGAGTTTCCGGAAAGGGACATTCCGGTTTTTGTCAAAAGGTAATACATTCTATAAGCAACAACATTCATTCAAGGTTGCTGATCAAAGACGGTCGTTTATGGGCTTTGGATAAACCTAGAACCAAAACTTGGCAAATTTGTATCTTTTTTATTCGTATTTCGTAATTGCAGGAACAAATCAAACTGCAGCGGATCATTCTCAATGCGTTTCTTAATCAACTAACATTGGTTTTCAAATTAAAAAAATGCTCTAATTCCTGTGCCTGGGTGAGTGCTTTGAAGTTTGAACTCAGAAAAATGATGGCATGTGCATGAGTACGATGTGGATCAGAATGTGTATGTATTTTTGCACTCAAGTTTTCAGAAGTTGCTGAAATTTGATAATTGGGACATGTTCGTGCCAGCTACCATGTAACCTGCATTGATGAAGTCTAAAGAAACATGCATTTCTTGTCAAGTTTGAAACCTTACTCAACTGCCGATTAACTTCAATCAGAATATTGTCATGCATAGATTCAGCAACAAACGAATAAAGGACAAGATCTAACATGTTTCATAGTGCTCTTGCTTCAGCTTCCATCTATGTATTTGGGATAAAGTTGTAAGGACATTTTTACCGGTATTTGAGATCATTTGAGCTTTCTTCTGGAGCAGACTGGTGTCTGAGCTGTCGTATAATTGCAGGAATGTGATACTGAACAAAAAAACATTAGCGCAAGGTGAACTAGCTAAAAGTACAAATTTTGAGGCAGCAGCTAATGTCGTGGGTGAGCAGGGCATGAGCTCAAAGGTTTCTCTGCATGAACCTAAAACATGCATAGTGAGCAGTAAGAGTATTCTTATGCACTTTAAGGGCATTATCCATGAAACATGAACTTTTGCTTCGCCACTCTTTTATATAACATCCAATGCTCTTTTTTATTGGCAATTTAAGATCCAAATTTATTTATCAACTCTTTTAGTAGCTCAGACAAGCTGAGACTTCCACGTCCTTGTGTAGGTGAAACACTAGCATTAAAAGGAGCAATTGAGAACCTCTCTTGTGCATACCAAGAATATGATTGTAAGCTGCAAGGTGACAGAGCTAGTGGCAAAACCGAGGAAGCTAAACAAATATATAGTTCAATAAGTTTGCACCAGTTGTATGCGGATGTGCTGCTGGAAATCTGCAAACAGCTTCGTGATCTTGGTGAAGAGCTTAATAGCTCATCCAGAGATGTGAGTATTATTGACTATCTGTGCATTTTGACAACCTCAGGCCTGAAACCCTATCGTTTAGATAGTTCTACATTGACATGAATCATCAAGTTTCAACAAAACTTATTAAGCATTGAAGGTGCATCCAGTTTAGCTTCAGTTTGTCTCTTGACATCATGTACTTGGCCAAATATATATTGCCAATCTGTATGGATAAAATTTTCTCCTAACAGGCTCTCTATGTTGTGCTCTGTGCCATGCTGTTTTTGCTTTATTTTGCTATTCGATTATTCAGCTTATGTAGCCAATAACAGTTGGACTCCGGATATACATAACAAAGATGGCAGCATCTGTGCTGACAGCCACCCACAAGACGTAATCCAGGCTGCACACTTGATAAACTGTGTGGCCTGGATCACTTTGAGGGGGCTGCTGGCAGCGCGGATGCTGCAAAGCGTATGTATATCTGAACCCACCCCCCTTGCTCCACCGAGAAAGCAACTTAACAGTTCTATTTAATGCTTTGTCTCAGCATTCACTGTCATGTGCTCCTGTTTTTTGACTTATTTTAGTGCTCCAATCATGCAAATGCCTTTTTTTATGGAACTTGAATGTCATTGCGTCTGTTTTTTTCGGGCCATAGTTTTTAGTGTGCTGTTTATGCTTATATGATTGTGCATTTCATTCTTAAGGCTTGGATTTGAATCAAAATCTTTGAATGCCGCTTATTTAGCAGCATTATTTGTTTGCATGTATATTTCCTAGTGTTCCTAATGTGTCATACAAAGGGAGCAGAACCGAGAAGCAAATCAATACTATGAATGCATCATGACGAGGAGGTTATGAAGATGGCTCGAAAAAACATGCTTTGAGATTTTTGTAATACAACAGCCACAGGCAATGGAACAATAGGTAAAGGTTTAGAAATGGTGGAAACACCATGAACATATAATAGAGCAGGGCCATGGGCTTCAAGGTGATCTTTGGCGATTTTGTTGTCAGAATTTGATCTACAAATTCTCGATAGGAGTTAACTAGTTGTATTAGCACTCACACACATCAAGACCAGCATAAGAGATTAAGAGAACTCTGATTATAGAGGAATGAGCAAAGCTCTATACAATGGAATGAATTTGTGGTGGGGTGCCAGCCTACTTAAATACTTTCTCTATTCTTTGTGAAAAGCCAAAAAAATAAAGCAAAAGCTGATTGCTATTATTGCTACCTATTTTGGGTAAAGACCCATAATGAATTACTAAGTAATAAAACCAATTTCTATCCTAGAACTAGTGCGCCCACCTACATGCATGAACAACTAAATTGACTTTAGGAATTACTAAAAAAAGAAAATGGCCCCTAAAATAGCTTGCAGGCATGGCCCAACCAACATTAGGGGGGCAAGTAAACATTAATTTCTAACACTCCCCCTTATTGTTTACTTTGTTATCTATTACTCCTAGAAGTTCTCTCAACTTCTAAAACTTTTTTTTGCCAAGTCCTTTGGTAAAGATATCCGCAACTTGCTCTTCTATAGGGCAATAGATAAGCTCCACTTCACCACTTTGAATCTTCTCTCTGATGAAGTGTACTTCGATGTGTTTTGTCCCGTTGTGAAAAACTGGATTCTTTGCCAATTTAATACAACTTTGATTATCGCACTGAAGTACTATAGGTGTATCCTATACCATATGAAGATCCTGTAGAATCCTTCATGACCATATTGCTTCACTTGCCACACTGATAGTAGCCCGATACTCTGCCTCTGTAGATGATATTGCAATAGTGTGTTGCTTCTTTGAACTCCAACATATAGCACCAAAATAAAGATTAAAAGCATAACCTATAGTACATCTTCGGTCTTCTACATCTCCAACCCAATCAACAAGCACGTATCCCTGTAATTGCAAAACATCTTGTCTCCTATAGAGAATACCAAACCTAATGTACCCGGGATATATCTGAGTACTTGCTTAGTAGCTCTCCTGTGAACCTGCTTAGGCTTAGCCCGAAACTGACTAACCATACTAACAGCAAAAGCAGTATTTGGTCTCGTAGTAGTTAGATAGATTAAGCTTCCAAAAAGCTTTCTATATAACGTCTCATCTACATCTTGATCATCCTCAGCTTTAGTAAGCTTACATCCACTATCATATGGTGCATCTACATCTTGATCATCCTCAGCTTTAGTAAGCTTACATCTATTATCATATGGTGTAGAAATAGGCTTGCACTCTGACATATCGAACTTTTCAAGAAGTTCATGAGCATACTTAGATTGAGAAATAAATAGCCCATGTGCTACGCTCCATTCCTCCTCAATCCCACGGAAGTATTGTAGTGAACCAAGACCTTTCATGTCGAACTCTGATATTCTGAATCACACCATGATTCGAAGTTCGAACCTATGATAACCAGATCATCCACATATATCACTACAATCACATTATGACCATCCCTGATCAAAACATAAAGTGTAGGCTCCGAGCTACTCCTCTAAAAGCCAAGCTCCTCAAAGTATGTGTCAATCCTTGTGTACCATGCCCTGGGTGCTTGCTTAAATCCATATAATGCCTTGTCCAACTTGCAAACCTATGTATCCCTCTGGCTGCTCCATGTAGACTTCCTCCTCTAGAAATCCATTCAGGAATGCACTCTTCACATCTATCTGTTGAAAATCCCATCCAAACTAAGATTCCAATGACAAAACTGTCCTCATAGTAGTTAACTTAGCAATTGGTGCAAAAGTTTCTTCATAGTCAATCCCTCCTGTTGAGCATACCCTTTTGCAACCAACCTTGCCTTATGTTTATCTATAGAACCATCTAATTTGTATTTAGTTCTATGGACCCACTTGCAACCAATGGCCTTTTTACCTGTAGGTAATTGAACAAGTCCCAATTCTTGTTCTTCGTGATTGAGCTGTACTCCTCATCCATAGCTTTCCTCCAAATATCCTCTTTTTCAGCCTCCCTGAAAGTAGATGGATCCTTAGTTTCCAACACCGTGGCCATATATGCAAAATCCTCATGATGATCCTCCTGTCGATCCTGATCCTCATGATGTTTTTCAAGTTTGGAAAATCTCCTAGTTGCTTGTGTCTGGACTCTCCCTGTTCTAGAATGACACTATCCTTGATAGTTTCATAGTACCATCTAGGCAATCTTCTAGTATCTGATGTAGGATGCTTCCTGCCTGATGAAGTAGGAGGTGAATCAGTATCCCATGTACTTGATCTCTCCTTCCTTTTTCCTTTCTCATCAATGGTCACTCTAGGTACTTGGATTGTTGTAGGTGTTGAATTTATTTCCTCTACTCTCCTAAATCCCTTTTTAATCTAGTTCCATTCATATTGCTGCAGTTTTACACGCATTGTCGCACAGTCTGCAGAAATTTTCTATTATTGAAGACAGACAAGAGAGTGGCAATCCGACTTGTCGAAGTTACCCGACTTCATATGTGTAGTTATCTTCCAAGTTCACATTTGATCCATCATCTAGTTTTTGAAAACTAGACAACCACTCTCACCTAGGTGTTATATGCTTTGAAGAGGTTGTAACAAGTCCCATAATTGTTTTTCAGGCCCATTTTATTGTTTTTAAACCCCTTTAATTAGATAAGACTATTTTCAATGGATAAGAGTGAAAATCCTAATTTGGTAATTCTACAAGAAGGTGGCATGTGGAACCTTCCAGACATGTGCCATGCCAATATAAATAGGGGATAGGGATCCACCATTTCTCATATTTTGAGTTTAGAGTCTTGAGTTTCTTGTAGGGGAGCTTTATGTTTTTGAGATTTTAGTTGGAGATTTGCTTGAGATATTGACATCCATTGTTGATCATCAAGTTTTCTTAGTTGGAGATTGCTTTTGTGGATGCTTTTTGCTATCTTATGCTTCATCTGATACCAAATATCTGTGATTGAGATCATAACATGGTGTCATAGCACTTTTATGCCTTCTCTAGTTGTTGATTTTTTTTTTCTAGAGATTCTTTGTTCTCCGGTCATTTTTCTCTCTCTAACCTTCTATAGACATTTTTCGCCATAGTTATTTTGTTTTCAATATTGAGTTTTGTTAATTGCGTCAGTTTCTTAGTAGTTAGGCACCGTATAAACAAAGATTTGTTATGAGCAAAACAAATTTAATGAATGTAGAATATATTACATTAAATTATGCTTGCCTTACGCAGAGATCGCGAGAGCCGCTTAAAAAATGATTTTCTATTAAAAATAGTCACATCTCCTAGTCCTCCATTGCCCCTCCCTTTTCTTCTTAGCTCTCCATCGCTGCCCCTCCACTTCTCTTTTTGCCTCTTTGTTGCCCCCCCCCCCCTCCCCCAACTTTTCTCACCCTCCATTTTCTTTCTCGTTTTTTTTTCTTGTGCTTGTTTTTTCACCCTCACACGCCCCCTTTTAGTTTTTATTTTTTTGTGCTTCCATTGCCCATTTTTTTCTCTTTGTTGCCCTAGTCATCTTTTGTTGGCCTATACCCCTCTTTTGCACTTCCCTGTTTCCTTTTACCACCTTGGTTCATTTGATTAGTGAAACTTCATATACGTTTTGTATGTATCATAGTTGAAGCAAATCGCAATTCATGAATTTTTTGACAACTTATTAGTTCATAAAAGGATTGGAGAAGCCCTTTTGACCACACCTCTCATTGCCTTGTACTAACCATAATTTTTGCTTTTGACGTCTAACAGAGGAAAGGACACCTTCAGTAATGTTCTTAATGGAAATTGTTTTAGCATGAGATATGGCCACATTATGTAGATTATGTCATCGTAGTTCTATCAAATTTGTGGATGCCTAATCTATTTGTGGATTAGACACATTCTACACAAATACTTGTCTGATGGACAACAGATTGTCGACTCGATAAGTTATTATGGCAGCCTACTACTGTGGAATGTGCATGAAAAGTTACATGATAACATATCCTTGTAAGACTGTTGGATGAGCCAAAGCTAAACTTCAAGCAAATCTGCATGCGGCGTCTCTCTCTCTCTCTCTCTCTCTCTCTCTCTCTCTCTCTCTGATATGAGATATACACAGACAACACTTGTTTCCTCACACACTCACTTCATGACCAGGGCTATCGACTGTCGTGGTTCTCCCAGGCATCACACTTCCTCCTTGAGTCATTTGGTATCTCCATTACAGAGCTCCCCTCAGGTACTCATCAGTATATCAGGCGCGTCTTATATCGGGCATATCTCGATCGTACTTGGAGGCGATAGTGTGTGGTTAAACCCGACTATTACTGGACTCAATTTATTGAGCTTGACATAGCAGGGTTCCCAGTTTTGCCACACTATTTGGACTCGGGGCTCTCTCTCTCTCTCTCTCTCTCTCTCTCTCTCTCTCTCTCTCTCTCTCTCTCTCTCTCTCTCTCTCTCTCAGGTTCTCCCTGATTTTCAAACCGACACCCGTCCAAAACATGCACTTACCGCGACAATTTTCAAACCTTTCTGATTCCCAATAAGCACATAGCATCAAACACTAACACAATGGAGCTGGCTGCGTCGTCTCCTCCCAGCCTTTGCTACATAGATCATGATGAGGAATGCATCTCTCTAGGCTCACTTATCCATGACCCTCAAGCACCCCTTAAGCCTGACTCTTCCTATTGTCGACACATGGGCAATTCTATGCACATTCGACGTTCGCCACTCGGCAGTACTTGACACATAGCACGTAGGTTGACATGTATCACTCATTTACTTGACCAAGTGTCCCAGTGAGCATATGCCACGTGTCTTGTTTGACCGGTCAACTTTGACATGTGTCACTCATTCACTTGACCAAATGTCCCAGTGAGCATATGACAAGTGTCAGCTAACCAATCAACCCTCTCCTACAAAATAGGTGGGCAGTCTAGCCACTCCTAATTAATGACCCAGTACCCTATACCAAAGCTCAGCATGCGACTCAGAGGCACAGTAACACAGATAACCATTTATTTACATTTCTTTTACAAGTGTGACCACAGGTCGGTGACTTAGCCATTTGACTTTCTTACAAAATACATCTGTAAGTAAAACCAGTAAACAAGCGGGACAGGGAGTAAAATCTCTCTCTCTCTCTCTCTCTCTCTCTCTCTCTCTCTCTCTCTCTCTCTCTCTCTCTCTCTCTCTCTCTATGTGCCATCCCTTTATTCAATCTGACTTAGAAAATCAGGAAATATTTCTTTCATGATTTTGTACCCTTTAACGAGTAATAGTTTTCCAGCATTGTCCTCCAATAAGTTGTCTATTGGTGAAAGCGTCCTTTGCTCTCCTTGAAGTCTGGGGTTAGACTCACTCGGTCACACAAGAAGGAAATAGCCCTATAAGGATTAATCATAAGGATTTGTGCTCAATGTTGGTGCAACCAGGCCACTTAGTAGTCTCTTAAGTAGTGGAGCCCAAGGCATGAATCTAACTCATCTAGTTTTCAGATTCTCTATACCTATTTGACCTTTTTGAAGACCTGGTCCATTTAAGAAAGAAACAAGTTTTCTTTTGTGAGCATGCATAGCAAAAACAGATGATACACCAAATGCAACTATCACCATAATCAAACAATCGCGAAGGTTACAAAAACTTGTTTTTGTACACTTGAATAACACACTGCATCAATGCGTGGATTTTGAGAAATTGGTCCTCAAATTTTCCATTAAACTTTTTTGTACACTCTAATAGCATTCCGCATTAGTGCATGGCTTTCAAGTAGTTGGTCCTCAAATTTTCCATTTAGCTCTCATATTCCATTGTTTGGAAAATTGGATTAAAAAATGATTGGTCAATTTTTTTTGAGAGCCACACTTCTTGAGATGAAACCTTCTCAATTCTTTTGTCTCATGTATTTCTGCCTCAAGTTGATAAACACATTTTTCTCTTCTTCTTTGACTCTAGTTTGAAGACCTCAAACCCATCAAGCAGGTTCTCGTCTTTTAGGCTTATTCGATTTCCACAAAGTCGGTCTCAATCAGTCATGGGTTAAAAGTTCACTTGCTATTTTATGTTTTCTTACATTGTTGCTGTTTTCATGGCAAATTCTCCCTGTAGGAGTGATAAATGTTGATCTCCGTACACTTGTACAAATGATACATAGGTAATCTCGCATGTGATAGTTTACCCACATGTGCATGTAGGAGTTGCATGTAGAACTTACACTAGTTATGTGTCCATATACTTGAGATGTCATTGAACACTTGTAGCAAGTAGATCCCTAACTTGGAGATTGGTGGATATCATGGGGGTGTTGCATGTGTTTCTTTCATTTGAAGAATGTTGATCCATTGTGATCATTTTAATGATAGCTTGAATCATTTTCTGATTCTTAGTGAGAGTTTCCTTTGTTGTCTGCACCATACTCTCTTCAAGCTATAGTGACGCTCATTATCTTTGATGTAGTTTCTTTGTGTGATCTAGACCAATCTTTCATCATATTCAATATTGATTGATCTACATTTATTAGTACTTGTATATCCAAGTTTAGCTTTGATTCTCCACCATATTTTAACATGGTATCTTTACCTGTGAGGTCATGCTCGATCCACTATTTTAACATCCTGATTTCTTAAACCTAAGCTTTCAAGTATGGATGCTGTCGAGCTAGAATGCTTTGTGAACCACCCCTATAGTTACTCCATTTTATTCCATCATCTTGCGTCAGATGAGTTCTTGTTGCATCAGACTACTACAAGGAACGAAAGAAGCCTGATACTTGTGAAGGTTCTCTGTTATACAGGTTGCAAGATAACCAGCTGAAAAGTTTGTGTTTTTTAAACTACGCTGTTGCAATTTCTGCAAAATCTATCAAGCATTTGAATTAGCACTATTATGTCCAGGATTTGGCTAAAATTGGTAATGATTGCTATGAGGCGTCGGGATTCTTGTCAGCATTTTCTCTTCAAGGATTGTCAACTAAGTGTGTAGGCTTATACTGTATGGTACCTTTCCTCGTGCCCGTTAAAACCCAAAAATAGGTCAGTGATTGTCAATTTTCTAGATGTGCTTCTAATCAAGATACAATTTCAGGCAGATTTTCTTCAGAAACAATTTTATGATTTAAGGGAAGTATTTTCAATGAGCGGATCCAAATTTGTGCCTTTAGCAAAAGATTCAGAGGAAAAGGAGGTGCTGATTGACGAACTCAAACAGAAAGTTCAAGCCATTCAGGATGAAAAAGATGCAGCCGCGTTTGAAAACATTGAACTTATGAGGAGATTGCATGATTTGGATAAAAAGTCAGTGGAAAAAAGCAAGTGCGCCAATGAACTTGCCATTATGAACAGGGAGCTACTTGTGCTCTCACAAAGTGAAGAAAATGAGGTATGCATTCAACTCAATCCTTGCTGGATGTGAAGCAGAATGTTAAGTATCTCTGTCAAAGTTATATTTATGATGTCATCGATCACCTCAATAGGTTATCCTTGTTTATTTTGCAGTTGACACATTGGCATGGTAAATTGACTGAGCTTCAACAAGTGGTCGAACAAAAATCACTGGAAATTGACAAACTAGCTCAAGTACTAGAAGATGCTAGAAGACAAATGCACGAAAAAGAGGAGGAAAACCAGGTACTACGAATTTTGTATGCTTCTCTAGAGTTTAAACTTGACGAAACCGAGCATGAGCTTGAACAACGTGAAGCAACCTTGGAAAGACTGGCCTTGCATATGGCTTCAAAAGTTGAAGATGAATATCCACTATCAGCGGAAACTCCCCCACTCTGGGGCTCACTGAGATATTTCTATCAGAAGGATCATGTAAAGGAGGACCAGATTAGGCAGTCCAGAATAATCATAAAAACTTTAGAAGAACATCTGGCAGTGATGCAAGAGATTGTTCAGAAGGCAAAATCAGAAATGCAACATGTCAAGGCACATAACAATGCCGCAAGACTGAAGTAAGTAGATTTGGGTAACTGGGTGAATTCTATGAGCTTCTCGAACAAAAAAAACATTCCAGATGGCTTCCATGCTTTATTACAGAAAAAGAAGTGAAGTATCAAGGCTAAGGAATTACTAATTAGCATTGATATCTGGTACTTGCCAACACATCATGTGAGGGGTACTGGTTATAAAAAGGCTAGTTCTGCGGGCCCACAGGATGATGAGTCAAATGAAAAAGAACCAATTCAGTTTTGAGGGCACGTTCTGTGGACTAGAGAGCTGAGTCGTCGTCAAAAAAAAGGGACAGGTTTACAATTTTTTTGGTTCAGCTTGGAACCGCCGGCAAAAGCTTTTGCCTCACATAGATATCCTAAATAATGGCTAGGTAAATTTTTTAATGCTATTTTCAACAACCTAGTTGTCAAAAGTATTCTTGCAAATACATTGACTTGTAGATATGTGCATATTGTATATCGTGGATATAAAGTGCAAATATTCATTTGAGGACAATTTTTCAATTTCTGTGAAACTGGAGGTGAATAAGCTCCTATTCTGCCATATATGGTGTGGTTGTGCTGGAGCGTGATAATTCCATTGGGGCACTTGGAAGGCATGACCGACATAAATTATGTCTTTTTAAGGCGTAAGTAGGTGCAAATGAATCCAATCAATCAGATATTTGGTACAAGTTGCTACTGTTTTTTCTGAAATATAGCGTTCTTCAGAGCATGAACTGCAACTACCTCAAAACTGCATAATTGCCATGAACAAGGTTCACATGTTCCATCAACTACCAACAGTACAGTACTTGCAGATATATGGTATATGTTTCCGTAAGTGAAAGAGAAAAAAAAAGGTCTGCACACCATTCATAGCTCATGTAATGAGCAAAGCTATGATACATTCGCTAATGCCAAAATCAGGTATTGTATGATACTAAAAAGTTTCATGCACAAATTTCATTTGGTTCTTCAATTTGCTATTTATATGTAATATGTTCCTCCATCAACTTACTAGTTATAAGCTCATGTATGACCGAGTAAGACCTTCTCTCTGCTCCAAGAAATATCTAGCAATGCACATTTCATGCCCACACTTGGAGTTATGGTACGCCTTCAATTGCCTTTCTCAAGTTCAAAAAGGTTGAACAAGATGAGTTTTCTTTGCACTTAGTACTAGCCCATTTTTTTTTGAAAATTTCAATTTAAATCTTAAGTGCACAAGTTATATACATGGCAAAGTATAGTTAAGTGTGCTAGCACAAATACAGTGGCAATGTGGTGTCATGGTCAGCTAAATGATGGAATACGAAATGGTGTCATGTTTCATTGAAAGCTCCTTGCTTTTGTTGATACTCATAACATTAGAAGGGAACTTTTGGGAAGAATAAAGTGCCTATTGCTATGGAAACTATACGTTGCACCAACAAATTTTAAAGGTTTGAATAACAATGACCGTAAGGATTTCACCTTAATATTAGGGATGGGCTTACTTTTAGAGTCAATGATCAACCTTGCAAGGGTATATCCTTAGTAATGTGTCCAACTTTGTTCATTTTTCTTTTTAGATCACTCTTAAAGCAGCAGTGTAGAATTTTTCATTTTAGGTTTTTATACATGGTCAAGAGCTCTACTTGGAAGCTTAAATTTTTGGTTCGGTCGCTTAATAAGTAAGCAAACTTAGTAGCGCCTAGTAGTGTTCCATAATTTTATGAGATGAATCTTATTTGCAAGGGAAAATGCTGGTTTGAAAAAGAGGTCAGCCATCACGAGTATGATAGCTAGAGGGCCTTGTTTCTTGGGATCAAATGTTTGAAAGCAATAATTAATCACCTTTTCAAAGAATCTCTATCAAGTTTCTGTTGTCCGATTATGGGAACCACATGGATAATTCTAAAAAGTCAGCAAAAGACTTTTGCAGTAAGCCCAAATGTTACATAAATAAAGTAGGTGCTGCATAGAGTAGAGCATGCATCTCTCTCTCTCTCTCTCTCTCTCTCTCTCTCTCTCTCTCTCTCTCTCTCTCTCTCTCTCTCTCTCTCCCCCCCCTTGCTCCATGCCCCTTTCCTCTCCTCCTCCTCCATGTGGCACACCCTCATCTCCTTCCCCTCCTCTCTTCTTCTAGCTCCATGCCCTCTCTAACTCTCTCTCTTTCTCTCACTCTTTCCTCCTTTCTCTTTCTCTCTCTTTTGTGTGCAAATGTGTGGATGGTTGTAAAGTGTAAAGTAGGATGTTTTACTTTATTTCTAAGTTATTGCAATGATTATTCTTGAATGCCGCTCATTGTAAATGCCATGCTAGTGTATAGGTTCTAGGATTTGAAACCTCACCAACAGAACTCGCCCACTTGCACACAGCATCTAAACAGAACATCAGCTTTCTGAATATCCTTTGTGTGAGTTTCTGTACGGCCAAAAAGTAGACCAATCAGCTATTTTGGCCTACTATTTGACAACAATTCCACATCAAATCAGATCAGACAAACTCACCCATCATCTGGAGTACATATCCCACAGTGCCAAACCCATCAGACCCCTGTGTGAGCTCTCTAGAACTAACCCTTGTCAAAAACATCAACTCAAACAAAACTTTTTAAGAAAAATCTTCAAGAACAAACTCACACATTGTCATTATGACTCCAAAATTAGTTGCACGAGCTCCTAATACCCTTCGCAAGTTCCTTACAATGAAAAAAGTTTGAATTTGGACCAGTTAACAACATTCTTGCCACTTTTGGTCAAAGCAAACTCGCACACATACTGAGGACCTGAACTAAAACTTGCACACACCATTTTTGGAATCCTCAGTACTTTTTCATGTGATTAGTACCCTCCTGTGCGAGTTTACTCTCTCAAGAAAGTTGGTTCTATGTACCTTTAAGAGCCTTTTTTTCATAAATAGACCTCACACACCTATCTGGACTGTTTCTCAAAACTCACAGACAACCTTAGGAACTCGCACATAGTGAGGCAAATCTGTTTGAAGGTTGAAACTAGAAAAGTTTTGAAAAAAAATTATGTCTGAACCACAAGGACCTTGACTTTTTATCAAAATATTGAGGTTCAAAACTCGCACGCTGTGCCCTAGACTGAGTCAACTATTTTTTGAAACCTTAGAAGCCTGTGCGAGTCTTGTTTGTGTTCTGTGTGAAAGTTTTCAGATCCTTAAGATCCAATCACTTGAAAGATCTTTGGATAGAAAGAGAAATACACTACCAATCTCACCAATGTAGAAAAATCAGCATCTACACACAAAATGAGATGCAAACACTAATAGAACTTGATCAAACTTGAATTACTGTATTTCACACATGTGGATCCGAAAATAACAATTATAGATCATTCTACACATAAAATTGCATGCAATCACAAGTATAGTGCACCAATGGATAGTAGAACCCAAGAGAACCATGTATAAGCATGAAATGAGATAGAGAAGAAAGAAGATGACTCTCTCCACGAGTTACATCCTTTTATAACAGGTCCAAACCTGATTTGGCCACTTGGCTTTCCCTCCAAAATGCTAACCCTACTATTTCTGGGTCTAGATTCAAAGTACCCAACATTCAAATTTGAATATACTCAAACTCGCTTTCTAACTTTCCCACACTTTCAAAAAGTGTTTATTCAAATGACAGTTAGACTAATGAACTTTGAAAAGTCAATCTCTAAGTCTAAAAACAAAGTTGGCCTCAATATGCCAAATATGGAAATATAGCAAATATGATCAAACTAGTTGAATCTTTCACACTCCCTCTTCAACTAGTTTTAGCATGGACTTTGATAACACTCCAAGTGATGTCCTATGCTTCATGAACAAGTCCTTTCCCAATGCTTTGGTGAAGATATTAGCTACACATTCCCTTGAAGACACATGTTGAAGCTCCACCTCCTTTGCAATGACTTGCTCCCTCACAAAATGATATTGCACCTCAACATGCTTGCTCCTAGCATAGTTTTTGACCATAGAACTTTGATCCATCATAAGAACGATCTTCTTCCTAAGAATAGATCTCCTTTCAATGATCATTTACCGAGTGGATCACCTCAACGTGGCTCCGCTTTATTATCGTGCGGCCATTACAAGCGCCCTTTATATCGATATGATGAAAATCTGGCAAACGCGTGGCTTTCACCAGAACATGCACCATTGTTATGTCCCACGACCCTTTTTAAATAAGCTACGATGGCAGATGTTGGAGCACGTTGGTAAAGAACTGCATGCCATCAGGGTGATGCTCAATAAGGAGACCTACGACAAAACAGCTTGGCAAAGAGCAGCTGCCATTGGCGTGGGACCGCCAATCCAATAAAGAGGGGGATAATGTTGGCCCCAAGGTCCTTTAAAGTTTTAAGAATTTATTGTGGCATGTGTTTTGTAAGCCCACAAGTAGATTCAAATAAGGGTTAGAAAAAACCTTATACTTAGACCTTTTACCATTTAAGTTTAATTATTACAAACAACCATTTTTAATGGTTTAACTTAGAAAGTTTAAGTTTAAAATTTAATTCCTAGGTTCAAAGTTAATTCCTAAGTTCAAGTTTAGTTCTAAGTTTATTGTAACTTTACAAGTTAATTAGCATTAGGCTTAGACTTAGTCCCATAAGCATGTTAGAGCATAGGTGCTTTCAACAACACTTGTACAAGCTAATGCTATAATAGACTACTCTTTATGCTAACTTGTGTTCCCATTCGTGAATGAATACCTTGTGGTAGGTGCTCGAGCCCCACTAGGCTTTCCCATTGGTTTATGTTTTATGGTGAATGTGTTTATGGAATTATTCTCTCTCTCACCTTGTTTATCATTCCCCTTGTGGAGTTAAGTAGGATTGTTTTGCTTCTTAAGTAGGAAATTTCTAGTTGGGAGACAGCCATAGTGAACTTAGCATTTCCTTCCAATTTGCTACATCTTCTGGTAGGGAGACCGCCATAGAAGATATCTAGGCAACCAATAGAGAACAATGATTTGAGTGGATCTTATCCGTACTCACCCTACACAACGCATTTTAATATCAATCTAAATATATTAGATGGGAGATCGCCATAATAGAACCTAAGAAGATACTAAAAGTACAACAAGCGAGGAATACAAAAGCAAAGTAGCGTAAAAATCGAAGCAGAATAAAAAAATGAAAAGTCTAGAACCTTCCATTTACAAGGTAAATTTTTTTGACACTGCTTTACGACGAGGAAGCCTTCCCCTATAGATATTATCAGTTTTGACTTTTTCTTTCACAAAAGAGTAGAGACACTTCCTTAGGGTGGAATGCATGCATCTTTCTTTTATTTTCTTTCTTTTTGACATGCACTTTGCAGGCGATGCATGTTAAACAATCTACAACTTTTTTTTTACAAAAGAATACATGCTCCCTTTCTTTTTTTAACACGCACATTCTGAGTGTCTCACCTTTTCTTACATACACCTCTTGCTTGAAAGGAATGTGTATCTTTTTTTACGGAAATAAAAAGTATTGTTTTGACATCGAGAAAGGTCCCCCACCTTCTAAGTCATCATGTCGTCGGAAGGGCCTTCAACCTCGGGCTACCGCCCTCGACCAAAGGCCCTTCCCTAGCGAAATGGCCTTGGAGGCCACCTTCCCCCTGTAAATGTTTATACATAACATTGTTGTTTACCTTTGCCAAAATTTACAATCACGAGCATCATCTTGTATGAAGAGTAAAAGTAAAATTATGTTAAATCTTCCATCTACTTATGTAGTAGCATGGGAATATGAAGTCCCTGTCTCTTTTTTAACAAATGTTTTGTATAGGGGAAAGCCCCCGTTTGAGAGCCTTGGCGTAACACATCGTTCAAAAAGTTCTTTTAAAAAAAGTGCCTATTTTTAATAAAATGTAAGAAATTTTCACATTTTATTTGTAATAAACACACTTTACAAATTTGTAAGGTGCGTTTCTCTGCCTATTAATAATAAACACATTCTATAGATTTGTAAAATGCATTTACTTAGCTCTATTTTCAGTAGGTTTGATTATGTCCACGGAAGTGTTCTTGCAAATACAAATTTTTTTTAAAGCAATGCTTTTTGTTTAAATTTTACATTGAAGCGTTTTTAATGTCTAATAACGTTCATATAATATGGATGTTTCAAGGTTACTTTTAATATTAAAATGTAATGAGGTTGGAGCCTTTTTAAACATGAGATTTTGTTGTAATCTAAGACAATTTTTTAGATTTCAAGCCTTGATGAAATTTGAGTTTTTAAATTCAGATTTCAAACATAATGGTAAATTATAATTTTGCGTTTTTCAATTCACACTCTGATGAATTGTTTAACTTTCTTTGATTGACAAATAAGCCTTTTGATATGCATTTCATCGCGCAAATCAAAAGCTTGATGAAGAGGCTGAAAAAGAATTGTTCTTGTATATTGCATTGCAAAACAATTTGTTCATATCCGTACACATACCGTTGAGATCTATGAGATGGTCGGTGAAGAACTCCAAGAGCTTTAGATACTAGGCAGTAAAACTCATTTATTTATCTTATGTTAACGCTACGAATTCTATTGGTAGGTTTTTTAGTTTCCATGTGCCCTCCAGCTCGATCCACGGGGCTTGTGAAAATTTGAAAGAGAGAGAGAGAGAGAGAGAGAGAGAGAGAGAGAGAGAGAGAGAGAGAGAGAGAGAGACAAAGCTCATGAGTCCTGGGATGTCACATGTAAGCTGGACCCAACAATAGATATGATTGAACAGATATGATTTTAATCCATGTGAGACTTGTAAGGTCCAACGATGGACATAAAAGGCCAGAGATGAAGAGATTCTTTACGTTTGGTTGAAGATGAAGCAAAAGGAAACTCAATGGGCTGCAACGCAACCCAAAAGCTTGCGTGCCCATGATTTCGTAGCCTGAAAGATCGCAACTATAGTTTATCTTTTTGTTATTTTATGATGGAACGAATGCTTTGGCCGAAAACTGACAAAACGTCTGGAGTCAGTACGTACGATGGCCTTCAACCACACTCTAACTTAGATAAGTTCCGTACAGCGCACGGCAGAACGGGGAACCCATTTTATCTTAGAGCCGTCCATGGTTGGATTATGTGATGAACGTTCATATAATGCCACGTTTTTGAATCAATTGTCAGAAAGAGTTACGCCATGGGAAGAGATAGGTCACCTGGAAACAACGCAGAGTTAGCTGGTGATCTCAACTCTAATAACTAGCTAGTAAGATCACACTTGCTGATGCAATGTTGGGACCCAAATGTCTTTCTTAAGTTTTAGGTTTTAGCCATGAGGACTTCCGGAGTTGTCAAGGACTTATTTAGTTGCCATTTTGAGCTAGAGTCGAGGGACTAGGGTCCAATAGAGCTGCATGCTTCATTAACCTCAAATTTTTCCTTGTGTAGGGTTGCATTGAGAGGAGAGCTTTGTAAATTACACCATGAAAATGAATATGTAATTGTGGTTGGCAAGCAAGAGTTTTAGGCCTTTCTGGGGCCTATGATCTTGCAAATCTAAGGCCCCAAAAATTCGGCCTACCCTATCTGTAATTTACTATTCTGCTCTTTGGTATACACTACGTGCACGAGATATATAAATATATATATATATATAGAGAGAGAGAGAGATGCGAAAATCAATCTTTAACATAAAGCATAAAAATTGAGTAAAAGATTGCCAAACCCCTAGCAATCCTCTTGTCATTGAGATACAGCACCTCTAGCCTTGGACGAGGGCAAAGGTAGCCTTCCTTGGATGCACGTGAGTGAACTGTCGAGGGTCAGCGATCTAGTTGTGGCAACATATTGCTTGCCAAAGACAATAATGTGAGGGAATGGCCATCAATTGGGCCATTCCACATATTCCTCCAAATGTCTATTATTTAATACATAGTCATTTCACTTTGTGTGCTCTTATATTGGATGAGAATGTAACTTTGCTTGCACCCTCAAAGGTCAATTGATATATAAGTTCCTCATTATGGTGATGAAACCAACGGGGTTGGCTTAGTTGGTTAGCTTGACATCCAAAGTTTCTTTGGTCTCAGGTTCGAACCTCTCCTTGAAAACCAAGAAGCATTATGGTGATGAATCATGAATCATGATCATCCTTGCTTTTCATAATGACACATATAAATAAAATGTAATAACTTTGACATGTTTGGTTGTTAATGAATATGTTAAGCCTTGAAGTAATACCTACTTTCACTTGGCTATGACATATAACAAGATCTTTAGTATGGGATAAAGTTATGGGTTGTGTCCAGGCCCAAGCCCAAAGGGAAAAGCCCCTCCTTTAGAACTTTAAACAATGTAGAAGGCAATCTGCCATGCCTAGGGCATATTTCCCTCCTCGACAAGTTCCTCGAGTAGGCAGTGTAGTTTGTGACCACCCTAATTGTAAGATCTGTTTATCAATTTTTCAACTTGCTTGACAAATTAGTTTTAATTTCTAGATCACATGTATTATGGACATGGTTCACATAGCCATTAGATTTTAAGGAGATGACTTTTCATTCACCAAGGATTTCTATTTTAGCTCCACAAAAAGGAATTCTTTGATCTTTTCTTTAAAGTGCCCTTTTAAATGAGAGCATGTTATTTTTTGTTAAAGGCATAGAAGGCATGTGAAGGGCATCACACATATTGCAACTCGGAGCATTCTACAATTTCCTAGGCATAGATACCTGGAATGAATAGATAAAAAGTGTAGTTAGACACTGGATGATATTAATCGCGTGTTGTGAAACAAGGTAGGGCACAAGTATGATCTAACAATGGAGAAGCCCTCAATGATGATTAAGACTGTAGATACTACGTACTTCTCATGTGTGCACTAAGGGTACATGGGAAGGCCCCACCCTCATCCAACAATCCAGAGGACTACGTCCAGCGCCATGAATTATAATAAAATATTTCAAGGTCTGGATCTTTAAACAGGGGTGGGCCAACTTGCACCCTCAATGTAGATTAGGAATCTGCTTCTTTGATCTGGTCCTCCAAATATGCAAATGCCACTTATAGATCATGTTCCACCATTGAATAATGCTTCTTGGTTTCCAAGGGAGGCTCGAACTTGGGACCAAAGAAACTTTGGATGCCAAGTTAACCAACTAGGCCAACCCCTTTGGGCCACCATTGAATAATGGAGGCGCCCAACTCCAAGAGCCATGCCCCATGGCCCAGAAACCATCCATCCATCCATATTTTCGTAAGTTCTCTCCCAATGAGAGAGTTAATAGTGACTTCAAACTTCAAAGGGTCCTTCTACCCACTCTTGAATGCCCTAGCTCTAGAATAGTGTGTTTCTTGACCATGGTGTCTAGAATATACTAAAAGGCCTTTCAACAAAGAATCTCCTCATGATAGTTTAGATAGAAGATAAGTCATGGTGATTTGGTGTCTCTTGGGTCGTACACGGAGGAAGTCGGGCACTTACGACACGGCAAAAGCAGGGGTGTCAGCGGAGCCTAGAACCTATTCCTACTCCCACTTATTCCAATTCCAATTAATGTATATTCCTTTTCTTCCTATAGAACCTATTCCTACTTCCACTTTCCTATTCCAAAAACAGGAAGGTTCTTCCTATAGTTTTTCTCATAGTTTGCATGCCGCAGGATCCAGATTGTCAATCTAGCCCTTATCATCGAGCTGAAAGCATAAAATGTATCTCGATTCTCGTTATTACTGTCAAACCTATGTCTCCATATCTCATTACCGGCACATTGTTCGCAATAAATTTTCAAAGCTGATTTTGTAAAAATTACGGCACTGAAACAGCTGTTACACGCTAGAATAAAATATGTGACTGGGTGATTTGTTGCTAACATAGTTTGTTTGTTGAAGAAGCAAAGTTAAGGAGCTTTGACATTTTCCTTCTTAGCTATTGGTGTGAGTTGTAAGATTGTAAGTGTTTGGCTTTGAATATTCCTGTTTCAACAATTAGCCTTGGTGTGAGTTGTAAGATTGTAAGTGTTTGGCTTTGAATATTCCTGTTTCAACAATTAGCCTTGGTGCGAGTTGTAAGATTGTAAGTGTTTGCTTTGAATATGTTTCAACAATTAGCCTGTAAGACTACCGGAATGTTGCTTTGAAAGTTTTCATTTCAGCAATTCTGTAAGACTTAGCTAGCACTGAACTCTTGAAGAGAGGTGCAATTTATAGCTATCACCGTTTTGCAATAAAGAACAGAGCGCTGGTTTGTATGACGTAAGTGTGGTGTCTCAGGTCGTTCATAGTACATTGACAACACTGTACATTTCATTATTCAGATTAAGGAGTATTGTTTCAACTCAAAAACGAAGAGATTCTTTCGAGCTGAGGCTAAACTATAACAGTACTGTCGATAGTATTTCAAAGATTCCTTATCGTGCAAGATCTTGTTCGTCTGCTTATTAATACGGAAGGCCTGCTTCGATCTGCAATGGATAGCGAGTACGTTATTGTAGATCTTCAAGAAACTGGCGTGTTCCATTATGCATTATCTGTGCTCTTGAATCATCAAATTTCCAGCGTCAAATCTTCTCCATCCATGCAACACAAAGTGCATGATAGTTGGAGAGCGAAACTCTCTATATTGATAATGAAACTGATGCTATCCATTTCGGTTCCGCTTGCAAAAATAGGAGACATCTTGGAGGTTTTCCTTAATACTCTTTCTGCCAATGGAGGCCTTACGAACGTAATCTACAAACTTTTGACTGGTCAAGGTATTTATCTTCTTTCCTGATGCTATGCCATCTAATAAAATACAAATCGTGGTTCGATGATTTTCAGAAAAAATGTCAATGTAGTGAGCAAGTTTTGCTGTGTCATGGTTTGGACAGGTGTTGAAATTCCTCAAAAGGACTCGGACAAGTATTGGACTGTTATCGGACATCTTGATCCGCGATTGGATCTGTTCGCGCACGAGGATAACTCAGACACGGACGATCTTGCTTCCTTCTTGAATTCCAATGGGGACTTTAGACCGCAGGCTGATCTCTGTATGATGGCGTCCAAACTAGCTTATGAGAACAGAGCTATCATGAGGCAGGTTGTAACGGACAGGTGGCATGTAAGTTTCCTTCAGAAAAATACACACGCACAAACAGTCTCTCTCTCTCTCTCTCTCTCTCTCTCTCTCTCTCTCTCTCTCTCTCTCTCTCATATTCATACTTTTGTTTGGTTGGCCGGGCAGATGCACTATGTGGAAGCACACAACTGTTGGAACGGTAAACTTTTCAAGCGCTATAGACTAGATACACAACATAAGCAGTATAAGCAAGTACTATTGTCAACATTGTAAGTGTAGAGGAAAATCTGGCTGGGTAGTAACTCTTGCAAGACTAGTTACACATGTGCCAGGTAGTCCATCATGTGATAATTTGCTTCTTCTAGAATACGCTGATAAGAACATTTTCTTGCTTTGCAGAAAATAAAAAAGAGGATTCCACTCGAGTTTTGTTGTTGACGGATAGAGAGCAAGATGCCCGAGCACTTGTCGTTGCTTTCAGAGGAACAGAGCCCTTCAGTGCTCGTGACTGGAACATTGACTTCGATTTTTCATGGTTCGACATCCCTCGTCTAGGACGGGTTCACGCTGGCTTCCTTGAGGCTTTAGGTCTTGGTGATCGTAACGATCTTGGTACATTTTTAAAAGAACTGGACAAAGAATCAGACTCTGCATCGTCTGCCTGCCACGGCCAAAAAATTCTCGCATACTATCTTGTTTTCCGGGAGATCGAGGAAATATTGAACCGGAACCCAAACGCCAAGCTATACCTAACCGGGCATAGTCTTGGAGGAGCTCTGGCAATTACCTTTGCAGCCGTTCTTTGTTATCAAAACAAGACCCACATTTTAGAAAGACTAGCGGCAATCTACAGTTTTGGACAACCCCGGGTGGGTGACAAGCGATTTGCAGAATACATGGAAAACAAGCTCAACGATCCCATAAATCGGAACTTCAGGATCGTGTACGGAAACGATATTGTGCCTCGTGTTCCATTTGACGACCAACTCTTCCAATTTAAGCACATCGCACCCTGTTTCTACTTCAACAGCTGCTACGAAGAAAAGGTTAGCCAGCTCGAGCATCTTCTTTTTTCAAAAATAATTTTGAAGGGTGTACGTTATTACGTATAAGCTATCCATATTCGGGATGAGAATTTTCACTTCTGAATCGACTAAACTCACATAGCATGATTTTTTTCTTTGGAAGATGTGGTTTTTGGTTTGCAGCCGTTATTTGTAGTAAAACAAAAATTACATTGTTTCAACTAGTAATATCTGTATTTACATATTGCCAAGGTGTGCCACCAGGTGCTTGCCAAAATCCTAGTCTATAGAAAAAAGTCTACAGATTTTTAATTTTCTTACTTAAGATAATTTTTGTATGTTCTCATAACATACATGATTCCTATCAAATATTATGACTATCAAATAACGCTTTTACTTCATATAAAACAATTGAGGTTTAATAGTTTAGAAACAATTAGTTTGACTCTAGGCTTTGATACATACTTTGAGTGGCCCATAATAAAGTGTTAACAAAGTGATGTCATTTTACTTCCTTTTTAATACAAAAATCATACAAGTATTTATTAATCGTTATTAAATTTTAATATATATCAAAATGTGCAAATTTAACATTCTAATTTTGATTATTGCATCACCCTAATGTCTGTTGTTTTCTAGAAGTTGTCGATTTTTCAAAAATCTTGTCTTCTGAATCCTGCATCTCAATTTGCTTGCAGGCTAAATATTACAAATTTACATTAATAACTAATTCTATTGACTTGATAAAGCTATGTAGCATAAGCTTTATATGAATCAGCCTACTTTACTACACATATTTCCTATATTTGAAAACAATAAACAAAAATTTTCCTGCATCTCAAAAAAATTGTCCATTATTTAAAAATCAATTTCTCATAAGTTTTCTACAAAGTCAATTTTTTGAGAGAATGTTGATTCCATTCCTATATTTTGCTGGCTTTTCTAAACAATGACCCAAAGTTTGAATCAATTGAAATCCTAATGAAAAAAGATAAACGTATTTTAAGGATGTGTGTAAAAATTTGAGCCTTCTTGAAAGAAATTTTTTGAGACTTCTCCATATAAAATCGTAGGCCTAAAGAAATTTTTTTTGATAGGTTTTGTGTTAGGTTGAAAAACAAGTTTTCTACAAGCACTGTTGGCACCAATACTAAACATCAAAATATTTTATACCAACTTTCATTCTTGAAAGTTCCAATATAGCACGTGAGACACATTGTTTAAAACAATAGTGTTTTCGTATGCTTTTTGGTAGCACTTGTGTGTGTGCGTGTGTGTGTGTGTGTGTTGGTACTTTTCGAAGTACTTATTTGTTGGTGGGTGGCTTGGTGATTATGTTCAAGTAGAGAGAGTTAGCGTGAATAAAATATAATAGTGAGTGAGAGTGTTCAAGTGTGGGGGCCATTCACTACTTATCCACCAAGCATGTAGCCAAAATTTGTCATCAAGTTTAACAGAATCATTCCATAATATCTTTATTTGACCCCTTGGTAGTTCAAGTCGGATAAGTATTGTTTGTGACATCAAGAAAAGCTCTAGTCCCTCAGCAAGTTCTACTCCCTTGGGGAGAAAATAAATGGGAGCCTTGTCACTCCTTTTCGCCAAGCTTGTGTTTTTTATGTGAAAGGTACATTTAGAAGCATAGTTGCACATAATCGCTTTTCTGGGAGGAGACGTTTCGGAAACCGCGTTTCTGAGAAACGCGTTTTTCCTCCCAGAATTGCAAAAAAAAAAAAAAAATAGGGGATCAATGGTCAAACAAGTGTTTTGCCTCTCAGAAGTGCAGTAGATGGCTCACAAATAGATCTTATTTTCAATAGCTATTTGGTTGTTATTTGCTCTGGTTTTCAATAAATGTTCAAGGGGTTCGGGGGGCGGTAGCTCCCCGAGAAACAGGGGGTCCGTGGGGCGGTAGCCCCCCGGTGGGGGGTTTGTGGGGCAACGCCCCCCAACAACAGGGTAAGGCCTCTTTATGACTTGGCCTTCCAACTCCCTGAGCGAAAACACACTTATTGGGACCATTTGTGATCGTAACAAACAGGCTAGAGGTTAGTTTTAAATTTTTATCCTTGACAGAACCCAACATGGATTAATGCACCTGAACTGGACCATCCTGCACCCGAAACAGTCGGTAAATTACACAGTAATTATGCTCTTAGTTAGAGCTTTCACCTGATACCCATATTGCACAAAAAAAAACCAAAAAAAAAAAAAAAAGTTTTTGAAAAAAAAATCCATATTTTCAAAAACGCGTTTCAGAAACACAGTGCAACTATGTTTAGAACATAATGATGCAAATGCATTAAGTGGTCATGGTAAAAAGCAAACTCCTTAATAGAAGAAGGTGGTATAGTGGTATTTTAAGTTTTATGCCCTTTTTTGTTGACATGCTTAGAAGTTTGATATCTAATAATTACTTAAGCCATAACAATCTATTTTCAAATTTGTAACATAGAGTATTTTCTCTGACTCTTAAATCAAAATGTAGTTAACTTCTAATAAAGCTAAAATTTTGGTGAGATGGGAAAATGTTTGTCAATGTTAGTCTTGTGTAAAGAGACTTGATCCATGATGGTTCTGTAGATGGGATGGTTGGCTATCAAGCTCATCCCCTAAAGGCATATTCACAAAAGAGTCGGTGACCAGCAAATTGTCCCTTGTTGAGGGTGGCACACAAGAGATTGCTAAAACCATAGAGAGAATACTTCAACCACATATGACTTCTTTGGTGGAGAGATTAGATTGATTTTGTTAAATTGGGATTCATCTTTGATAAATGTCATGGTAATTTGGATTGGTAATTTATTTTTTGTTGAGTACTCTTGAGTCTTGCCATAGTGACTTTCAATAAAAGCTAGACATCAACAAATGCTACTACATGCTATACTTGCAGTCTCTTGATGATGCCTAGTTTATATGATATAGAGACCTCAAAGTCTAGCATCTACAAAGGTGTGCACCAAAAGTGTCCCATGTTACCTTTTCTAATTCCTCTTTCCACTTAAATGAGGATTAGAGAGGATCGTGATTCTTGTCATTCATGGAACGATATTAGCTTGGCAATGAGACAATGGAGGTTCTTTTCATGGGTCATCTTTTCTTCTCTGAAGGTTATCATGGACAACTATAGTGGATCATGCAAGAAGCTTTTTTGCAGATATTGCAAGAGAGCTAATCATGACATCAAGGAGTGTCGTATCAGGATCTACAACGAGGCAAAGAAGCATCAACAATAGCAGCAGCCAGACTCCTCCAACGCGGCCGAATTTAAGGAGCAAGACACACTTGTTAATGGCTTACAGCAGCAGCGAAGACTGTGATAGTTGGTACCTGGATAGCGGCGCTACCCAACATATGACCTCTCGCAAAGAATGGCTTACGGAGTACACAGCTTACAGTAGAGACCAATTTATCTACTTTGGAGATTCTAGCACCATACGAGTGGAAGGCAAAGGAGCAATGAAGATCAGCTTCAACAACGATCTGTCCATTTGTGTTCCTAATGTCCTTCATGTTCCTCAGTTGTCAAAGAACCTGTTAGCAGTCTCTAAGATAACCGATGAGGGATACACTGTTACTTTCTCATCTGAGAAGTGTACAATACTCGAGTAAGATACTACTATGACTACATGCACTAGAGTCGGAAATTTTTACGTACTCTCTAATTCAGTTGCATTAGTTAATATCTCTAATGAAATTGTAAACAGCAGTGTTGTTCTGTGGCATATTGGATTTGGACACTACAAGATCACTTTCTTATATGCTTTGTAATAACATAGCTTGATTTCAGCTAGTATATATATGTTTACAAGTGTCTAGAGACAAATATCTTATAAGCCTTAAATGTCATTTACTCCAGTTTTTGTATATGTACAAAGTTGGTAACCGCCTTTAGGATATTTGGTTGTCCGGCGTTTTTTAGGGTTCGTGATAAGTTGGAGACGTCGGTCTGCCAATGTAGGAAAGCCCGAAAAACTTGAAGGTGCCCTTAGACTGAAGGTATGTAAATCTCGAAGGTGCCTCTAGAGCAAAGGCAGGAAAAAAAAAGGCGAAAAAGACTAAGGTGGGCCTGAAATGGATTCCAAGGCATTCTGGCCATTGTGTCGCCTTTTTCGCGAAGGTGCGAAAAAGGTGAAATAAGGCGAAGGTGTCTTAAAAACGATTAAGGCACAAAAAATCTCAAAGGGAAAAATGCGAAGGTCCGAAACATGTAGTCGGCCTTCAATTTTCAGGATGCTCATTACTTGAACGATTTGTTTAAGGCTGAGCATAAAAAATCTAACAGTGGGTTGTCACAACTTGTCACCGGTCAGTTTTGAATCTTTTGATGGCTCTTGTTGTACGATCGCGGTCCAATTGAATATTTTGATTTTAGATTCTAGAATGCTGAATATTGTAGATGTCCTTGATTGTTCGTCCCTTTATGACAATATATATGATGTAAGGATATGTCATTTGATCCTTGATTCTCATGGGCCCCTTGTGATGACAAAATCTTTTGGCGTCAGTGCTGATCACGATCATTGATGTGAGAGGGCGGAATGATTAGTGATGAAGTATGTAAATATATGTAATACAAGATGAAAAGAAATTGTTCCGTACAGTTCCACGACTATGTTTAGCTCTGTATAAAATTTTGAAGGCATTCTTAATTTCCTAGGTTCATGTTTGTGAGAAAATGAGAAAGCATACTAATTCATAGTTAGAATAGAGCTAAGACTCAGGAGTCAGAAAGCTAGGACAGTGGTCTTATGGATTTTGAGAACGATATAACTCATGAGGTAGTTGAGGCTCAGGAAGCTAAGGAAGCTAGGACTTAAGATCTATGACGCGTGAGGTTATCAGTGAGCATGAACAGTGTATACATGTACAATGATTCTAAGGAATGCGGTAGCTTGTAGGACCCTCAGTTTAGGAGATAAATGAAGCTGGACTAGATCATTAGAAACAGCAGGAACGAAAAGCTTTGATATGATATTTAAATGAAGAATAGCGCACACGGTGCCACGGAGTGATCATGGATCCAACGTTCTGAGAAACCCAAATTCGTTGGTATATTTACTCATGTGTTTCGCTCTTTATAGTTACACATGGTTAAACATGGAAATTGTTGAAACAGATCTCTCAGGCAGCATTTGCTCTCTTTAAACTCTTTGCTTCCGTCTTGAGTATCATAACCTGGTGATTTTCATCTGACGAGGATCTCGATGATTTCTGATTATAATATTTTGCAAGGATTTACCACAATGACAGAACATGCCCTCTTGCAAAGCGACTCAGGGGATTTTGGTGAGTCCTGTCCTGGGAATCCAGTGTTTAATTTGGAGCTTGAGTTGGAGTCTGAATCTTTTTGTTCTCTCCTGGAGCACTATCTTCGTCTTCATCTGAATCATCATCGTCTTCATCTGAATCATCAGTCAACTTTCGTTCTTTTCCGAAAGAAGGGGACGTTTTAGTTTCCAAGGATCAGCCTTTAGATAACAATGGGACAGACATTGGGGATATGCGGGAAGCTTGGGTCATATTTTCGCAAAGGAAATGCATTACAGTTGCGAAGAAGTTGAGGGACCATTCAAGGCATCACTTCGCTGAAACTGTCCGCAAGAAATTTCATGAAGTTGTGACAGAGGAGGCCGCCAGAGGAAACAAAGAGGCTATGAAGCTGAAGGATGAACTTTTGAGACGCCTCATCCTGGGAATATTTTCTAAACTGTTCAGGCGAAATGACTTCAGGATCGATATGTCTACCTCGTAGCTCGAAAGGAAACACCGTAAAAAAAGAGGGTGAGCAAGGAATATCTAGAAAGGAAGAGCCTCAGCCTGGCACTACGACTAATGGTGTCAAGCAGCTGGCGAGAAACATGTGGAGAATGAGAAAACTTAGCATTACATTGGAGTGAGATAGAGGTCGTGGGGAAAATTTGCAGCAGCAATCGGAGACTCTGCAAAGCAAGGGACGCGTATCTGGTTGGGAACTTTTGACACATCTGAAGAGGCTGCTCTGGCTTACGACAAGGCAGCCATGGACATGGTGAATGTGAAAAATACACAAAAAAAACTTAGCATCACATGGACACAACATAGAGAGGTCAAGATGCCTCTGCCTCTTTAGGGAAAATCGAGTAAAAGGGAGAGGACAAGGACAACCTAAAAGGTGGTAAAACAGAAACTAAGGAGTGGGGTGGCTTGAGAGGATGAAGGGGCAATTAAGAAGGAGAGAGGTGGCCTGACATGGAGGTAGAAGTGGAGAGAGAGAGAGAGAGAATTTCTCTCTAGGTGACCGAGGAGGAGAATTTTTTCTTGAGCTTCATGGGGAGCACCAAACACACTAGGTTTATTGATCACTTGATATTGCACCTCACAACCTCCATATTTTTTCATAGTGTATTTTGAGGAATCCTAAAATGGCACAATATTACACCTAAAATTATTATTACATGAATTCATGGAACAATAAATGTGTAAGGTACTATTATTATTTTTAGACAATCACAAAAGCACATTACAATGTGTAATGTGCTATTGCTATTTTTGAAAAGTTGTGATAATGTAACTATTATCATTTTTTGAATCTGACCTAAGTTTAAATTTCAAACTTTTTATTTTTTAAAAGTAGCAAGTACTCTCATCACCACTTTTTTTTTAAAAAAGATATATGTCGATTATAGGGAAGACCCATACGAAAGGGGAAGGGGAAGGGGAAGGCCCCCGGGACTTCCCCCATACTTAAGTCCCTTGTGTGGATGAGGGGATTTAGAGTTAGACAAACATACTAGAGAGAGAGAGGGAGGGGGGTTTGTTGCACCCTCCTTTCTATCTTGTGCATAATACCCATATCACTTTTGGTGTTTTCATTAGTAAAGCAAACAATTAGTTACTTTGGAGTATCTGAAATGTTAAAAACTCTTTTGGATGATTTGGTTCGAATGAAATCAACAAGTTTTCTATGACAATAAACAAATTGGTCCCTAATGTAACTTGCATTAACTATTCTAGAAACGTTATCAAAGTTTGTCCTGACTCACCAGTTGGAATTATCAAAGTTTTTCTTGACTCGCAAGCTGGAATTGTGCGCACATTGTATCTTGTGTTTGTTTTGTAGACTATGAGCGAAGAGCCGCACAGGAATTACATTCCCGTCGCTACTCGTGTTACTGCTATTTGGGAGTTTATTCAGAGCTTCTTTCTCAAATACTTTTATGGAGAGAGCTATCAAGAGTCCATGACGTCAACCGTGTTCAGAATGGCGGGTATCTTTCTTCCTGGAGTAGTTGCACACAGTCCTGTAAACTACGTCAATTCCATAAGGTTGGGGCCAAAATACTTGAATCCACAAGTACAGATCGTGAGGGACATCAATGACTTGTAAAGCAAAGAGATTTGTATGGAACGCGAGACTGATACTAATTATGCATTCGTATCGAAGCCCAATGCTCGCTAATTATTGTAGTCATGATTGAAATATAGTGTTTGATATTGAAGATTTCCATTTAGTGTCAAAAGCTGGATTCTGGCTGTTTTATTTCGGTTGTCAGGTTTTGAGGCAGATCTTCATTACGGTGATGTTAAAATTCAAGACGCGCATATTGAAGCTTCAACGGAGAGCTGCAAAAATGTGAACTGAGAATTGGAAGCTACAGCTGATTTTTATCATAGGAAATTATCAATAGTTTTTCGTTTGCGAATACTGTGCATTGCCAAGAGGCTGTATTTACTCTGTCTATATGGCTCAAGATCAAACTCACCGCGATTTTCTTGCAATAAAACGTTCAGATTGAACCATACAGTGTAGCTCGTGCATGAAATCGCTGAGCTCAATGCAAAGGTTATTCTTATCAATAAAATACTAAAAGACGATTCCTGACTTCGCAATTTTAATGCCAATAGAGATTAGAGGGGGCCTCATGATCACTTGCAGTTACCTGCTCAGGCTGGCATTCAGCTTTTTCCGTCCTCGAAACCTGTTAGTTGATAGCTACTTTAAGGGCATTCGCTCAGCAACCTGACCGCAATTGTTGATTGTTAAAATTAATGTCAAGTGCTTAATGCACCCGTTACTCAGCCACTTACGGAGAATCGAGATCCATTACTCTTATAATCGTGAACTTCAAAACCCTTCTCAACTGCACACGCTTTCAAAAAAGACAAACTGTCCTTGTCAAGCGGTGAATCAATATTTAGTTAGAAAGATCTAGGATTAAGTCAGATTAGAGCGCAGACACAGCATAGCCGAGAGGAGAGGTTCTTGCTATTTCAGTGTATTGCTATTTTGGTAATGTAGTCTCTTCATTTGTGCTTGGGCTCTGTTATAATGCTTAGTGTTATTTCCGTTTATTTGTTCTGTCTGCGTTACTCAGAACTCTTATGTTTATTCTCTGTTGTAAGGAAATGTATCCACTCTTGTTCATTCTGAGCCATAAGGATGAATTCAAAAGGAACTTTTGATCAGTTCCTATATAGGAAAAAAACAAGATTTCCCAAGATTAAAATGAACATAACTAGGGACATCGGGATGGAACAGTCAATCTAGGAAATTTGAGGGTCTGTATTTTTTATATAGGAATTTTTTCTTATATAAAAAAGTTTTGATCTGAATAACCTATATAGGAAATGTTTTGCCCTATATAGGTAATTCCCGAATTTCAATAGATTCTCTATCTAGGAATTGTCTAGTTATGTTCACCTTAATCTAAGAAAATCTCATTATTGTTCTAAATAGAGAAATGAGGCTTGTCAATTTTAGAACCTATGAATTGTCAATTTTAGAAACTATGAATGGTAGCACATGAGCAGCTCAGGTCGGAGATGGATTCAGCTTTTCGAGATGCTGCTTTGAAAGGTCCACTCTAGGAGGAGGTCTCAAGGTAGTTGTCAGAGTTTTGGACCCTTGTTATCTAATTCGTTTTTTCCCATAGATTTTGAACTGCAGAAGATGCTTTAATCAATTGTTACGAATTAAGCGTTAAAATACATATCCGTTCTTCAATTCATGACTAGTTGCAAGTTATGCTTCCATTAATTTGACCAGCATGTCTTATGTATAATGTTTTGAGCATAGTACGAGATTCCATAAGCTGTGATTAAATTTTAAATGAGTTCTGAAAAAATTTCAGATATAATAGTACAGACAACAGCTGCGAATTTTTCAGTTTTTACTGAAAATGAGCTGAGAAATACACAATAGCACCCATCTGAGTGCTTAATATTTGCAGCATAGTACAATTAAACTCTTAGGCTATGTATAGCAATGAGGAGTGTCGAGCCATGTGTGGCTTCTCAAGTCTTTATTCCCATATGCTGATCCTGATGATCCTGATAGTACTGCATTAAGCTGCTCCCTGCCTCTGCCCCATCCTCAACCTCGATTTTTACCTCGTCTTCCTTCAAAAGATCCAGTTCATGTATCTGAGCTTTCCCCTCTCTATTCAGTGCAGCTAAGTTTTTAAGTTAATGGGCCATTTTGAATTTGAATTAAAAAATTGCCTGCAATTGAGAACACCTCACAGATATTCCTGACTCGCATATTCCTGACTCGCATCAGCTCGTGCATGCTCATCCCCTGACTTATCAGGCGATCCTAGGAAGCTAGTACTTTCTTGATCTCCATCACTACCATCAGCAGCCTCATTTTCTGCCTTTTT
>MU834425.1:0-47074 GCA_029204225.1 Diphasiastrum complanatum | reverse complement strand
AACTAAAAGTCATTTTGTGAGAACATTGCATCAACACTCGAGGCACACACAATGAATTGAAAGTGAACATCATCATTTTGGCAATATAGGAGATACATGAAGTTTGACTAAACGATAACCAAGTAATTTTAAAGCCAACGAGCAATGCAATTCATATACATTCCAACCTGGACGTTGATCATTTGAACAATGGATTTAGCAGGCTTCTCAACTGTGAACATATTAACGATGTCATTCACAATCCTGCAATTTGCAAGCTTGGATTAGGCTTGGCATATCAAATCGTCGTATTATTTTGATAGGTCCTGGAGTAGATAGCAAATCTTACTTGCCAAATAGGATGTGGGTTGAGGACATTGAGTTGAGTTTCAAGCAAACCCAGGTAGGAGGTCCCTCGTTACTAATGCAAGGGCATAGAATTCCCAAGCTCCAATGCTCACTATAAATAGACACACAATGCATTTCTCAATCTCAAGCAAATATTATCCTACAAAAATATTGTAGCTCCAAAGTCATCGTGCATTACTTACTTAGAGCAATACGGAAGAATTGCAATCTTCTTGCTCAAAATATCATGCTTACCACATTTCTTTGCTCAAAATATCGTGCTTAACACATGATGGACTTGTCTATGATGATTGCACGTGGTCATATACATCCAAGACTACTGAAAACGGCACATAAAGTCAGTCGCAATGCAATGTTCTGATGCTGCATTCCTTTGTCGTCCGAACAGATCATGAACCATATTGGCATGGCGTGACCAAGCTGATTTGGGAGAATAGCCCCAAATAGAGAAAAATCAAATTGATTGGTCTTGAATGTTGAGTCAACAGCCCAAGCATTATTTTCAGAGAAGCGTTGAGCAATACTCAACATCCATTGGTCCTGTATCACCAGTACAAATGGCCTCCTAGCTTCCTCTTCATGTGAAGGGTTGTATGGTTGAAAAAAGATTGCCTGCTCAAAAAAATGCATCAAAGAGAGTAAACAATACGCCTTGTAGGCAAACTTCCTAGTTTATTTTGGCTAAATGTGATTTTTAAAATGGACAAACAATGTACCTTACGACACGAAAGCAATTGTTGTGCCTCCAAATTCAAGCTCCTCCAATCATCGGAGCTCAATGCATTTGATAATGGTACACTTCATTATTCACAAATGTACACAACAAAACATGGCATAAAATGTCGCACATGAAAACTTTCAAGACCCTAAACCCACACATCGAATTACCTTTTGTACAAAGTCTGTAAGATAATTGGGATATCTCCTTTGGTATGAGGAAAAATCTAAAACATGCCTGGTCTGCCTCACTGACTTGTGCTTGGAGGAACAATGCACGCTGGACAGAAGCGTTCGATATTTGTGCTGCTTCCTTATATGTTTGTAGATCTTTTTCACACTCATGCACCACAAGGGGATGTGGATGCCGGTTCAACACATCTTCTTTTGAGTCAGGCCAATGGTACTCATGTACGACATATAGCTGAATACGTGCCATGCCTCTCATCTCAATTGGGATAGTGACACTCATTCGAAAAGGGCAACCCACTCGACAACTTTTGCGTCTAACAACATGGCAGCCTTGTGGCGAATTCCTTCTCTTTCCCCTATGGCATAGGTAGTCCCTTACGCGACACCCAATCTTACCCTCTACATTAGACCTCAATAAAACCAACATCACCCGATACTCCACAATTATCCCCTCTACCTTTTTTTGGAGTTTGTCCATTGTCACCATATATTCATGTGTATACTTCATGACACATTTTTGACCATGCACTTTTGCAGGAACTTCATGACAATACAAACAAGCTTCGTAACTTGCCTTCACAAATGACTCTGCAATTCCATATTTTCTAAGACCAAAAATCCAAATAGACTTTACAGCTTCCATAGTGTGCACCAAACTTTTATGTTGTCCGTCCACCACATCAACATGACAATCATAAAAAATGTCTCCCCATTGTTGTACATGCGAAATTAGTTTGGAACAATTATTTTTGAAACAAAGTCCTTCTCTTCCAGGATACATGGTTTGAACACAGATTTTTGCCTGCATATCTTTCCACCTATGTTGGATATCATATTCTGGATTAGGTCTACCTTGTTTGCTTCAAGGAGTAGGCCTAAATGTAGGATCAGCAGCCAAAATTTCCTCACACATTGGAAATGTGGATCTCAACACATTGGTAAACATCAGATGGTATGATTGGGTGTTAAATGTGAAGAACATGGAAGACAAGTGATCTTTGTGATGCACTGTAGACGGTACATCTATTCGAGATAAGCATATAAAAACTGTTACTCATGTCTGCTTTAATGTAGATTCAACGAAATCTCTACAAATATCAATCCTTTCAATATAGCCATCCGTGCTATAAAAAAAAATAGGATCAACTTGCTCAAGGAAACCAGCCATGCTCATCTCTCCAAAGACCCTCTTTTCCGTAGATGAAGAGTCTCGTATCTTTATGTACAGCAAAAAAATCTTGGCCTTTTGGTATAGGGAAATTGGGATTAAACCAATCCAACTGCAATGTGGGCCTATTTTTCTTGCCTAGGGGTCTTTTGAACCACAATCGAAGATAGCTTGCATAGAACCTGGCCAATCTAACACACTCACACGCACTGCTTTTAGAAGATTCATTGAAATTTTCCAGAGTGCGGCATGTTGCGGCAAAGCTAGAAAAGTCTGCCTCAATAATAGGCCAACCCAACAAAGGATTTGTCTGGCTAGAACAAGAGGCCCTTCTTCAATACACTGCATCGAACATAGGTGGTACCAATGAGGGTATGTATAGGATGTTCGTTTGAAATACTTCAAAGCTTTGGGAGTCGCTAATGAAAGAAGTAGTTGTGTTAGTTGGCAAAAGTAGCAACTTAGCCCGAAGATTTTCTGAATTTATTTTTTCTGCCTCCTCTAACTTCTTTCTAAGATTCTGCATTTCTTCTCTTTGGTGCATAGCTGCTTGCCTTTCAAGGTGTAGCGCATCTTTGTACCATTGTTTTTTTTTTCTCCTTCCAGGTCAAGTTCGACATTTTGCAGTCTATCCAGGTCTCCTCTCAACCTTTTGTTTTCTATCTGGATCGTTTTGACGCATTATTTTTTTCTTGTATGCATCTAATTTTGCATATCTACTCTCCAATGTTGTGAACTTCCCTAAACTCACAGTGGGTTTTGCAGGTGGAGGTGGCTTGTCTTTGGCCTTCTTCACGTTTGGGTGGAAATAGTGTCTCCGTGGCACTTCTGTCTCCATGGATGTTGTTGCAGTTTTTATGATCAACCCACCTTCCAATCTTGTTTTTTTTGTAACTGTATCATCTAGGACATCACAACTCTTGTCATTCTCCATCAGTTTGAGAAGAGGCTTGAGGCTCTGTCAAGAGCATCATGAATTGTATCAACAGTTAATTCACAAAATGGAAAACAACTATGGGCTTTTCAGTGACAATTATAGTACTATGAAGAGAAAACAAAAGATCAGGACACGAAACTATAGAGCCCATGGCTTCTTATGAGTTTCTCACTACCCCCTTATTCCCTTAATATGGAATTGCATAGTATTAAGCGAGGGTGACGTTTTCATTTGGTTGTTGTTCCAAGTTCGTGTTGCATCGAGACTACAATCCAAGGGTAATGTCATCAAATGATCTCGAACTATTAGGACAATCCTCTTTCTCCCTACATTCTTATATTTGAGGTTGATAGTGGTCCTATGGCTTCTCTTGGTTGACAAAGAAGACATCATTATGACGCTTTCTTGACGTTTCTTTTGACACATGCTCCTGTCGACACTTTGTCACCATATCTAGAGTTTATCTTTTTCAATTTTCGAGATTTTGCGAAAAAGCCGAAGGTGTCCTTAAAAAAGGCGAAGGTGTCTTTAAAACAGTTTAACTCATGAAAATAGATGACCTTCGGAAATTTTCTCTCTCTCTTTGCATTTTTTGGGAAAAATGCAAAAAAAAACGAAGGTGTTAAAAACAATTGAACTTTTGAACTACACAAGTTAGACTTTTTGAGCTGTTGCAAGTTTTGTGAAACTGTCGCGAAATAGTTTAAACTGTTGAACTATGCTAGTTTCGCAAAACTGTCGCGAACATAGTTCATTTTTGTAGACTGTCGCCAAAGTAGTGTATTTCTACAGACTTGTTCTAAATGCAAGTTTGCAGAAGTCCTTGAAGATGGCCAAGTCTTTAATGACTTCAAGTTATTAAACTTAACATTTGAACTTGAAATTATGACAAGATTGGTTACCCCTTGCTAGAGATTAGCCGGAAGCCCATTGTAGTCTAAGTTTGTGATTCTTGCAGGTACCAGATGAGCAGACGTGGAACCAAAGTTGGTTTCACCTGACCCTAGATCAATGATCAATAAACGTGTAGGAAGAATCATTAGTCATTCTCCAAGGAGACAACTGTGGGCTTAATTTCCAATAGTCCCCCTTAAGGTCACGGTTGGTGCCTTGGTATCTTCGTCAGGTTCAGCATGTTGAAGAACTCCTGATGCTTGATCCTGGGAAGCGCCTTGGTGAAGATGTCTGTGACCATTTCTGTTGTTGAGCAGTATTGAAAGATCACTTGCCCTGAGAAAACTTTCGTCCGAATGAAATGATACTTGATTTCTATGTGCTTGGATTTGCCATGAAATTTGGGATTCAATGACAGTGAAATACAGCTCAAATTGTCATATATAATGGTGGTAGCATTGAACTGAGTGTGATGTAAGTCGTGAAGTAACAACCTGATCCATACAGCTTCTTTGAAGCTTGACATACTGCGATGTACTCTGCCTCGGTCGAAGAAAGTGCAACTGATTTGTGCTTCCTTGAGTTCCACGAAATCAGTCCCCCTGACAGATAGAAACAGAACCTGGAGGTAGATTTTCTGGTAGAGACTGTTCCTCCCCAATCTGAGTTGGAGTAGCCTCGCAGGATGAGTGGGTTGATAGCATCTCCATCATAACATAAAATGTCATCTAAACTTCCCTGAATATATCTCATCACTCTCTTTAATGCTTTCCAATGAGAGATCCTAGGATTAGACATGAATTGACTTAACGTGCTAATAGTGTATGCTAAATCTAGTCTAGTACACAACATTGCATACATCAAAGATTCTATTAGTGAATGATAAGGGTACTTCGCTATGTCGAGTACTTCACTATAAAAAACAAGTAGGTTTAGTCAATACTATATTTGGATCCATTGGAGTATCAATTGGTTTGCAATCAGACATATGAAACTTTTCTAAAATGCCTTTTAGATATGCCTGTTGGTTAAATAGATCTTCTTCTGAAGCCTATTTCTAGTAATGTGAATTCCTAGCAAAGAATGGACAGCTCCTAAATCAATCATGTCAAATTCCTTTGACAGATCACTCTTTAGTATCGTTAGACAAAATAAATGCATCATCTATGTAAAGAGCTATGTGAACGAAATTGATGCCTATATGCTTCGAATAAACATTACAGTCAGCTGAATTGTTTGCAAATCCCAATTGAGTGAGAATAGAGTTGATTCTATCAAACCAAGCTCTTGCGGCCTATTTCAGACCATAGATTACTTTGTGCAGCTTGCACACTTTGTGCTCTTGGTCTTTGATTCGAATCCTTCATGTTGGAAGGTATACAGCTCCTCTTCGATGTTGCCATTGAGAAATGTTGTCTTGACATCCATTTGGTGCATTTCAAGGTCTTCTGCGGCTACTAACGTAATCAAAGTCCTAATTGACTGCATCTTGGTGACAGGACTGAAGATTTCTTGATAATCCACTCCTTGGACTTTAGTGAATCCTTTAGCCACCAGTCGTGCTTTCCATTTAGCAATGGAACCATCAGAGTTGACCTTCTTCTTGAAGATTCACTTGTTGTCGATAACTCTCTTGTGAGTGGAAAAGTCAACCAGTGTCCAGGTCTGGTTCGTCAAAAGTGAGTTGTACTAGCTTTCCATAGCTTCTTGCCACTTCACAACATCCTTGGAGTTAATTGCTTCGGTAGGCTCTGGTGGAACATCAACGTTGGAAGAATCCATGCTACGTAAAATAGGATGAAATGACATAGCATCGTTTATCGATGGCTGTTTGAAATCATAGTATGTATGTTCTTGAAATATTACATCCCTAGAGACAAATACTACATTGATGGATGAACCATAAACTTTATAAGCTTTATGTTCATCAGGATAGCCAATGAAAATACATTCATTTGTCCTATGATTCAGTTTCTTCCTAAGTTGTTTAGGAATGTGAGCAAAACATATACAACCAAAGATTTTTAAATAGCTGACACTAGGCTTCTGCCCATGCCAAACTTCATGAGGAGTTTTGTTGTTGACGGCTTTGGTGCTGGATCTGTTTTGCACGTAACAAGTTGTGGTAGTAGCTTCTGCCTAGAACTTCGTAGGTTGGTGTGTTGGACGTAGCATGGATCTGGCTGAGTTGAGAAGAGTTCGATTCTTCCTTTCTGCAATCTCATTCTGTTGAGGTGAATAGGAAGTGGTGAACTATCTTCTAATACCATGTTCAGCCATGTAGTCAGACATCTCATTAGAGAGGTATTTGCTGCCACCATCAATTCGGAGTTCCTTCACTTTTGTAGACGTTTGTGCCTCAGCCGTGGCCTTGAATCTCTTGAAGCATTCAAAGGCTTCAGATTTGTGCTTAATGAACATGATTGTAGACCATCTAGAATAATCATCTATGAAAGTGATAAAATAGATTGCATATCCTAAGGACGGAGTTGGCATTGGACCACAAAGGTCGCTATGTACAAGATCCAATACATGCTCTGTTTTGATGGAATGTGATTTGGGAAACTTGCTTCTAGAGTGCTTGCCATAGACGCATGATTCACAAAAGAAAGATTTCCTATCTAATGAAGAAGGGAAATACAACCCATCAACTAAGTTATTACAACACATATAGGAAAGTGATCTTGTATTCACGTGTCCAAATCGACTATGCCACAAAACAACATTATCGTTTACATTTTCGTTAGAGATACTAGCTAATGCAACTAAATTAGAGAGTATGTAAAGATTTATGACTCTAGTGCATGTAGTCAGAGTAGTATCTTCCTTGAATATTGTACACTACTCAGATGAGAAAGTAACAGTGTAGCCCTCATCAGTTATCTTAGAGATTGATAACAGGTTCTTTGATAGCTGAGGAACGTGAAGGACATTGGGAGCACAAATAGATAGATCATTGTTGAAAGTGATCTTCACTATTTCTTTGCCTTCCACGTGTATGGTGCTTGAATCTCCGAGGTAGATGAATTGATCTCTGCTGTAAGTTGCATACTCAGTAAACCATTCCTTGCGAGAGGTCATGTGTTGGGTAGCGTCGCTGTCCAGGTACCAACTATCACAGTCTTCGTTGCTATTGTTGTAAGCCATTAACAAATGTGTATTCTGCTCCTTGAATTCCGTCGTGTTGGAGGAGTCTGGTTGTTGTTGTTGTTGCTGCTTCTTTTCCTCATTGTAGATCCGGATATGACACTCCTTGATGTCATGATTGGCTCTCTTGCAATATCTACAGAAAAGCTTCTTTCGTGATCCACCATGCTCACCTTGAGTGTGAGGCTTCTACTGTTGCTGCTGCACTTGATTCTTGCCCTTGGAGTAGTCTTTCCTATTGGTGTACAAAGCCAGGCAGTTCTTGTAATCATTGATCAAATTAAAGACCAATTCCTTCCTTTGCCTCTATATACATAGAGGATGAACCGGAGAAGGATCGTTAGATGGGCTGAGTGATTGACTGATGAATGTGAGGATGAAACACCGTCCGCTAGTAAAAGAGACCAGTTGAGTTGATCAGCCCAATAAGAATACACATATAGATAAATAGATAGAAGTGAATGCTAGTAAACGACACTTGTCTTTTAATCGCATCTTAACTAAATCAGTAGTAGGTCAGCAATGTCTGTCTACACTTTGGAAGAGGATAGATCTTAATTAGCAGCAGTAGCTACAGTTAAGAGCTTGACTCTATCTAGGCATATCATGAATCTAGCAGAGGACAACGTATCCCAAATGGCGAGATCATAGGAAGCCCATTGCTCACTGATTGATCACAACATCAAAAGAGATTCAGAGCACATCTCTCTCTCTCTCTCTCTCTCTCTCTCTCTCTCTCTCTCTCTCTCTCTCTCTCTCTCTCTCTCTCTCTCTCTCTCTCTCTCTCTCTCTCTCTCTCTCTCTCTCTCTCTCTCTCTCTCTCTCTCTCTCTCTCTCTCTCTCTCTCTCTCTCTCTCTCTCTCTCTCTCTCTCTCTCTCTCCCCAGATTCCATCATCAAAATTAGTGAATCAATACCTCTCAAGATTCCAACAATCCAGGCCATTCTAATTCTTGTGACTTTAGAAAGTATCAAATCATGCATTGGTGTCAAGGCTCGAGAGCATATCCATGCTTTCTAGGAACATACAAGCTCAAGTCTTACTTTAATGGTGTATTAACTAGAGTCGGTAATTGTAAAAGGTTACATAGTACTTGAGCTGAATAAAAGAAACATTAGATTTGGCTAGTACAATCACCGGATGGTACTAGGGCAAATCCATGTTGTACTCATATGTGTGAATGTCCAAACTCTTATGCAAATCCATGTATTCAGGAGTACTTGAGCCAAGAATCTAATGTTAAATCCTATTGTGTGCTTAGCTTAGCTTTTAATAAAGTAAAGATGAGATAGAGTTGGTTGTGATATGGGAAGAGTTACGAGCAAATGACATAGTGAAATAGAGTAGAACAATAGCCAGTATGGTGTTTTAAGAGTTTATTGAAAAAAAACTTCCTTGTAACCTTATCTCAATATCGAAATGCACTTGCGTATGGAAGCTCATACTTGAATAGTAGTAGGTAAGCTTTCTTGTGATGATGCCATGATTCTTCCACAATTGTGTTTTTTTTTTCATGGTCATAAAACGAAAAGCATTTGAGTCGTCTTTAATAGGATAAACAACAAGTCTAAACATCTTATGGAGTTAGAGCTTAGGCGTCATATTACCATATCCTAGTAAGCAATTGGAAAGATAGGACATTTGAAAGAGTATCATATTAACTTTGTATAATGATGAACAAACATGAGTAATTGGCAAAAGCTTTCTTGTTTAAGTGTAAGATTTGTCTCCAAAGTGATCTCGAAAAAATGATTGTAAAGTGAATAGCCTGGCGCAACCGATCAATCAACTGAAAGGCGTAGAAGGATTAGTAAAATGAATTCAATCTGACCTCTACATTACAAGCATTTGAAAGGATTGCATATTGCCAACTACATGTAGCAAACATATTGTTGATTGTGTAGCAATCTTTGTCAATCAAATGACATTCATTAAGCAAGACAAAGACTAGTATATATGGAGCAAATTAGTGATGAGCTACTATGCACACATTTTTTATTGAAACCACACAAAAATTTCAGAACTGGCCACAACCAGTGGGCACTACTAGACAATGACTATCCATAGTTGGAAACCAAAATCATAATTTCCATTTTAGTCCATAATTTTCTCAACAATTCATAGCTGAAAACATAATACTGAATGTGTTTTTCTTACATAGAATTATCATTGACAAAGAAGCATTTGATGAGCTATTTAGCTAGTGCAATTCCAACAAAGGGGAGGGTGGCCAAAAGAAGGAAAATGATGACTTAAAAATACTTATTATTCTTAGTAAGTCAGCGATAGTCTATAGGGAAGCCAGATCACTATGTGTCTCAAGTAAAAACAGCTCTTTAGTGTACAACAAGAAACTCTTTTCATGCACCAAAAGAGAGATAGCTAAGTGATAAAACTCTTATCTTAACAAGATGCCCTGAAGTTGCTGACCACCCAATACCAGGAGTGTAGCTTGGCGAAGAGAGGTAGAGAGTAGAGAAAAGAGAAGAGAGGATGGAGGAGGAGAGGCTATGCTTACGTCACGTATAAATAGCCTTTGCTTCCTCCTATTACGCCGGTAGAGGTGGCTTGTAGAAGAAGCCTCTTGGTATCTTGTGGAAGAGGTTAGCATTTTTGTTCGTCGGATCATATGCATCAGAACTTGACCATTAAATGTGAACCATATGAAACTTGAAGAGGTAATTTAATTAAAACCAATTTCTAAACAAACTTCAAAGCTTTGATAGTAAATGCCATAAAAAAGTTTAGTATAGGTAGAGTGGGATAAAAGTAGATACCATCCATGAGAGAGAGAGAGAGAGAGAGAGAGAGAGAGAGAGAGAGAGAGAGAGAGAGAGAGAGAGAGAGAGAGAGAGAGAGAGAGAGAGAGAGAGAGAGAGAGAGAGAGAGAGAGAGAGAGAGAGAGAGAGAGAGAGAGAGAGTTCTTATTTGAGACTTATCTAAAAAACGTTTGACATGAGGATTGTTGATAAAACAGATGTCATCTATGTACCTGAATGAGTGTTTAAAGGCATTCATGAAGGTAGTTTGTCCGAGTTTGGCAAGTCTCTTAATAAACTGTATCTCAAAAAAGATAAATACCAAGTACACCACATGGGTGAACATGAAAATCCCATGGGTATTCCACGAATCTTCTCAAGTCTAACAATACAATTGTCAATCAAAAAAACATTCCATAGACAAATATCATCCATACATATAAGTTTCCAATCATCAAAAAGCTTTTTAGACGAAGACCATTAAAAGACTCTCCTTTCAAACATCCGTTTATATCGAAGTTGAGTACTTTTAGCTTGTTTAAAGACAGAACAAATCAATTTATTCATGATAGTTTTTAGGCCATCAGGTCCATCCAAAGGTATGTTCTCATAGCATTTGGAAATATTGGTGGCCCACATACTGTGTATGGAATTAGGTATTTTGAGATAAAAATATGTGGATGAATCACATTGCTTGAATAAAGTAGTATCCACATTTATGTTGCTCTTGTATGTGTTTGCCTTAAGGCCTGCTCCTTCCATTAGGAACAGATGCAGCATACCAAGAGCTCTTGTTAGGAATATAGCCAGTGTGCTGAAGCAGCAATCATGGGCAATTGTGGTCCATCTGAAAGATTCTTTGTGGGCTTTATATATACAGAGCAAATATGGTAGTTCTTCGTTACCAATAAATTCCTTGGGTAAAACTTCGCTTAGTTTATTCATTATATAATGTAAAGCGTTTGGTATAAGATTCCTTTTGCTGTCAGGAAAGGGGATAAAGTCTGGGCTAGCTAGTCTTTCAATGGCTAGTTTCCTAACTAGAAAGATACAAAGGAAACTAGGATTGTGTTGTGCCTTGTCTATGCCATTAACATAGAGATTATTGGTTAGCCACCTACGTTCATTGGAAGCTTCGTTTAGTTTAGAAGGATATATTGTTCTAACATGAAGCCACAAAACATAGCATGTTTACTGACATTGTCCTCTTCTAAACTTTCATATTTTGGCATTAATTTCATAAGTTTAAACCCTAGAATGAAGTAAGCAATACTGTTAATATCGGTGCATTGTGGGATGATGTGATTTAAATCTTTTTCTAAACATTGTCATAAAAGTCTACTTCTGATAATTGCATTGTTCGTAGAAACAACATGTCCAAATTTGTTAAAAGCAGTTTTTAGGACGTTTCAAAATAAGACAACAACATTGTTGTAAAATTTCCATCTCAAAGTTACAAAACACATCAAAGGGATGATACGATTTTCTCACCAAGAAGATCCATGAGAGATAGATCCGAGCCTAACAGGCTCTGAGTCATAAGATATGTTCAAGCTAGTATCGACCTATGCATCTCCTATGGCGAGATTGATCCATCTGATATTCACCCATTGCATGGATATACATATGCAAATTGGGCAGGTGATGTTGACACAAGAAAATCCACTTCTAAATTTGCCTTCCTACTCAACAATGGTCGGATTCAGTCGAAAGCAAACCATGCATTAATTAAGCATTCTTTTAATTGTATGGCTCTCTCTCTCTCTCTCTCTCTCTCTCTCTCTCTCTCTCTCTCTCTCTCTCTCTCTCTCTCTCTCTCTCTCTCTCTCTCTCTCTCTCTCTCTCTCTCTCTCTCTCTCTCTCTCTCTCTCTCTCTCTCTCTCTCTCTCTCTCTCTCTCTCTCTCTCTCTCTCTCTCTCTCTCGTTGTGATTTTCAAAGTATTGTTTTAGAGAGATTCCACGATCAAGTAGAGCACCAAGCTTGGATCAAGTTCCATGCACCAAGCTCATTTCCTCAGGCCGCTAAATGGTTTAGACTAAAATGTGTCTCTCCTATAATTGCACGTGCAATGGTCTAGCTATCTCCATGCCTTTTCTCTATGGATTTGGACTTTTCCCTCCACAACCTCCTGCAAAAACTTGGTCCAACTAATTTTATGAGTGTTTGTGATGTCGATTGATGCCACAACAAGTTGCACCCTTCCTCTACAAACTAGGGGCAGAAATTATGCTCAGATTTAACTAACCAATGGTTGTAAACAATCAAATTTTGTAGGAAGTGTTGTTTCCAAGCACGTAATGGATACCTGCTGCATATTATGTCCATTTTCAGACAAATTAAAAAGCAGAAAATGTATGCATATTATTCAAAGGCAGATTCTTTTTTTTTTTTGCCTTGTTCTGCCTGTCTGTACGACACCTGCCACGTGGTGCATTTTCAATGGTTAGTCAAAGTCAAACTGCCCATTATGCTTCGTATTGGGCATGTGAAAAAATCCTAGGTATCCATTACGCAATGGAAGGTGCCCGAGCACAGGCCATTCTGCCCAGTTCGGCTTTCCATAAAAATCTAGGCCTGGCCCCTCCGGGCCTTGCCCAAATTTAGCAGAATGGAATGTGCCCGGCTCCTTCCATAATACGAAACCCACCACAATCTCCTTTTTGAACAATTATTAGCCTTTTTTTGAGGTCCTGAGAACACTCACAGCCTTCTCTGAGGTCATCTCACATCCCTTTAAGTGCAGCAACAAATGGCTTTTCAAATCGTGTAATAACAAGAGCACATCGACCAAACATTTTCTTCAGTAAATTCTTTTCATGGAAAAAACTCAAATTTCTAGTCTCACCCAACTCAAATCTTGAGTAAAAGTTGCACTCATTGATATAGTGAAAGACCCTATCTGTTGGAGAGAGGGAGATGAACGAGAATTGAGAAAGGTGTTGTATTTTAGAAACAAAAAAAAAAATCAGCTCAGAGGGGTAAGACGAACACGAACGAGAAACAAAACACAAACGAGAAACGAACTCAAACAAAAATTGTTCGTGCACGCAGCGGAATGAGCTATGCGACTCTCTCCGTAAGCATGACTACACCTATCAGAACAAACAGAACGTTAGTGATGGAAATCACGGTCGTTCTTGATTACGTAGCCAAACATTAATAAATGAAGCGCTAGAAGAATACTTTGTCACAAATAGCAAGACAAATTATGTGTCGCAAATGATTTGCGAAGAGCTAGACAGTGCTCGATTGATAATTAGTCGCGAAACATTCGCGAAAGACAAGACTAAATGTTAGTAGTCTATTACCAGAAAGAGCAACTAGAAAGATCAGACAGAATGAATAATAAGCATAGCAATATTAACACAAATCTGAACGAAGAACAACGAACTGTATCAAATTAAGTATATCAAGTATACATGTCAATAATGCGGTAGAGCACAAGACAATAGCGGACGAAACCGCATGCCCTATGAAGTTTATACAATCTGTAAGGAATGAAATCTCATTACTGACGAAATAAAGAATCAATGCATAGAGCATCTACTTTTGTCTATCTTTGATAAGCTTCTCTTCTTCGTTCTCTCTCTCTGCACAAATGGTATTCAATATATACATAATGTTACAGGTGTGCAGATGAAGAAAGTACAGGGTGGATGTGCTGTCTGTAGGAGATCGTGGGTGGCTGCAGTCGTTGTCCAGTATGTTAGCACAGCTGCATGAGCGTGAAGAGAGTGTGATGTCAGTCTTTGCTTTTCGTCTTTTCATCGCCTGTGAGAATTTGCATGTTAATATGCAGACTGCGCGACAACGTGAGTAAATATGCAGCATGAATGGAAGCAAATTAAAATGGGATTTAGGTGACTAGAGAAAATAAATCCAATAATCTGGATCCGTGAATGCCTTGATATTCAGATTAAGCAATGCACAAAATTTGTTGTGTGCATTAACATTGAATGCTTTCTGAATATGTCTGCAACCATGTCTGCATTCTACAGTATGTTAAGCTTACTTCCTTGTTGAGAACCTTGCCCCTGATGTAGTGATATCTAATTTCAATGTGCTTACTCCTAGAGTGAAATCTAGGGTTGGCCGACAAGGCAATAACACTCAATTATCACAAAATAAAATTGTAGGGCTATACTGATTCAGATTAACATCTGACAGTAAATTTCTCAACCAAAACGCTTCCTTGATAGATTGAGAGACAACAATGTATATTGCTTCTGTAGAAGAAAATGTGATAGAAGATTGCTTACGACTGTTCCATGAGATAGGACCGCCGCTGAAGAAGAATGTAAATCCAAATGTGGATTTACGATTGTCTACATCTCCTCCCCAGCTTGCATCAGAATAACCACTGAGCTGATGAAGATTGTCGCTGTTGACATCTCCATAGCAGATGCACTGGTCCATGGTAGCTTGAATATATCTCATGACTTGTATGAGAGGCTTCCAATGGGTAATGCCAGGATTAGCCATGTATTGGTTGAGTGAGCTTACACCAAAAGAGATATTAGGTCTTGTATAGACCATTGCGTACATGAGAGATCCTAGTATCGATCGATAAGGGTATTCTCCCATTTGCTCCACTTCTTGCTTGGTCTTGGGACATTGGTCCTTTGGCAGATGCATGCCTGGATCCACTGCAGCTGCTGACCTTGAAGTGCATCAACTCGATGTACAAACAGCCTATCTGAATGGAGTGATACAAGAAGATATCTACATGCTCCAGCCCGAAGGATACATTCTGGAAGGTATGAAAAATCATGTTTGTAGACTCCACAAAATATTGTACGGCTTGAAATAGTCTGCCAGAGCTTGGTTTCAGAGGATCAACACATTCCTCATTGAACAAGGATTCAAACCAAGCACTGCTGATTGCAACGTCTATTCCAAGTCAGCACAACAATCCTTCATTATCATCACCTTGTACGTGGATGATACGTTGCTCTTCAGCAACAATACCAATATGGTCAAGGATTCGAAGCAGATGTTGTTTTCAGAGTTCGACATGACTGATCTGGGCGAAGCTCACTTCTGTCTGAAAATTCAAATCCACAGAGACAAAGCAAATCGACTGATTTACATCACTCAACAAAGGTATCTTCAAAATGTTCTTAACAGACAGGAGCATTCGGATCGAGAATGTTTGATGACTGGACTAAAAGTCTCACTTTAGTCGACATTTGAGATCCAGGTGAATCCTCGTGCTACCAGTCTTGCCTTCCTTCGGTCAATTGCTCCGTTGGCATTGTATTTGATCTTAAAGATCCATTTGCAATCAATGATAGTGCAGCCAATAGGAGCTTCGACTAATGACCATGTCTGGTTCTTGATCAGAGAGGAATACTCTCCGTCCATAGCTTCTCTCCAGAGATCAGAGTCTGGCTGGCTTAGTGCCTCTTCGACTATCATCAGTTCCTGTATCAAGAGACATACAGACTCAAGAGTATACCTTGTGGGCTATGTGCGCACTCGGCTTGATCTTCTGGGAGGATTCGACTGAAGAACCGCTCTTGGGATTTGTTGCTGGGTAGTAGCAACATCTTCGTCTGATTTGTTGTCTTGAAGTGGGTCAACAATAGACATGCCTGAGTCAGAAGCTTGGACTGTCGTGTCAATGACAGGTGATGAGGGTTCTTTTTGAGCAACATTTGCCTTTGAGGTCGACGAACTGATCCTCGATGAAGACTGTATCCCGACTATACAAGATTAGCTAGGGTATCATGATCATACAGCTTATAAGTATTATTAGATGAAGTATATCTGATCAGGATGGCCTTGAGACATTGGAAGTCCAATTTCTTTCTTGTGTCTTTTGGGATCTGCATATAGGCAATGCAGCCAAACACTCTTAGGTTCTTGAAAGAAGGCTTAGAGCCTGTCCATATCTCGTGGGGTGTCTTGTCTGAGAGGGCCTTGGTTGAACATCTGTTCTGGACGTGACCAAGTCTATAATGCCAAAGTAAACCTTTATTTGAATGAATTGAAGTACTGAGAGCCTGACTAGAGGCAAAAAAACAATGACTAATTTGTAAAAGTATCCATGCCTCTTTCTGAGTGCTAGGATCTTGCTTGTCCTATCAACTACTTTACACTGATCACATTCGAATTCTACTCTGTGTCCTAGATCTGTGATTCTGCTTACAGAGGGCAGATTTGTAGATAAATTTGGTACATAATGAACTTTAGAGAGTAGTTTAGACTGATCATTAGCAAAGTTTAATCTTACAGAGCCTTCACCTTTAATAGCCTGTGTGCTATTGTCACCAAGGTGGACATATTTTTGGTTATTGTAAGGTGTATAGGACTCGAAACAGCCAATGAGGCTAGTCATATGCTGAGTGCCTCCAAAATCCAGGAACCAAGAGCTATCGCCAGATGCTCCTTGATGGCTGGTCATGAAGGCATCATGATCCACTTCTTGAATAGGCTGTGGAGCTTTTGCAGCTGCATTTGCCACTTGATTCGACTGCCCCTTGCTGTTGTTCTTCGCTTGAAGTATTTGATAGTCTTGTATTTCGTGGTTGTTTCATTTGCAGTATCTATAGAAAAGCTTCTTCTTTGTCTGCGGATTCGACTGTTCCTTGTGCTGAGCTGGTTTATGGTCTGGCTTTGATTGCTTCGGGCCTTTCTTCTTCTTTTGCTTTGTCGTGCTCTCGTTGGCATACAAGGCGTGATAATCAGCTGAAGAACTTGAGGCTTCATTCCTCTTGCAACAACATAGTAATGACTCTCGAAAGAGTCAATTCTGGATGAGTCGTGATGATCATCACCCAGCTGTCGTAAGAGCTTGGCAAGCCTGTAAGCAGTTGCATCACTGCGTCTTGATCGTCAATGACAGATCCGACAGCGGCCATTTGTCTTAGCAGGTTCTTGAATTGATTAATGTGATTCTGTAGAGAATCACCATTCGTCATCTTGAGAGAGTAGAATTTCTTCCTGAGATGTAGCTTGGAAGCTATATCTCGCACTTCATATAGTGTGCTCAAGATGTCCCAAACTTCTTTCGATGTCTGAGCCTCAGATACATGGCCGATTTGGGTATTCGTGATGTTGAGGATGATCAACACGAAAGCCTTTCCATCCTTCAGCTTCCATCTGGTGATTGCTATGTCATCTGCATCAGGTTTTCCTTCTGCACCTGTAACAACGTCATACAATTCTTTAGCCATTAGTACAATTTTCATCTTAAATTTCCACAGATGGTAATTGGCTCCATCAAGCTTGTCCACGATAGGACTGGCTTTCCCTTGGGAATCCATGTGGAGGAATTAGTCTAAGTGATAGGAGAAACTATCAATGACTTAAGTATGAAAATATGATGCTAAAAATACAGAACAAGAAAACAATTACTCTATCGGCTAGTAGAGTCTTGTACTGTGGAAGCTTATCAAGCTATGAAAATAGCTTTGATACCATGTTGGAGAGAGAAAGATGAACGAGAGTTGAGAAAGGTGTTGTATGTTAGAAACAAAAAAAAAATTAACTCAGAGGGGTAAGATGAACATGAACGAGAAACGAAACACAAACGATAAACAAACTCGAACAAGAAAGGAACTCGAACAAAAATTGTTCATGCGCAGCAGAACGAGCTATGCGACTCTCTCCGTAAGCATGACTACGTCTATCAGAACAAACAGAAAGTTAGTGATGAAAATCACGGTCGTTCTTGATTACGTAGCCAAACATTAATAAATGAAGTGCCAGAAGAATAATTTGTCGTGAATAGCAAGACAAATTATGTGTCGCGAATGATTCGCGAAGAGCTAGACAGTGCTCAACTGATAATTAGTCGCGAAACATTCGCGAAAGACAAGACTAAATGTTAGTTGTCTATTACTAGAAAGAGCAATTAGAAAGATCAGACAAAATGAATAATAAACATAACAATATTAACACAAATATGAATGCAAGGTATCAGATTAAATATATGAAGTATACATGTCAATAATGCGGTAGAGCACAAGACAATAGCGGATGAAACCACGTGCCCTACGATAAAGGAATGAAACCTTATTACTGACGAAATAAAGAATCAATGCACAGAGCATCTACTATTGTCTATCTCTAATAAGCTTCTCTTCTTCGTTCTCTCTCACTCACTTACTTACTAATGAATACGCAAATGGTATTCAATATATACATAATGTTACAGGTGTGCAGATGAAGAAAGTACAGGGTGGATGCGCTGTCTATATGAGATCGTGGGTGGCTGTCGTCGTTGTCCAGTCCGTTAGCGCAACTGCATGAGCGTGAAGAGGGTGTGACGTCAGTCTTTGCTTTTCGTCTTTTCATCGCCTGTGAGAATTTGCATGTTAATATGTAGACTGCGCGACAACGCAAGTAAATATGCAACATGAATGGAGGCAGATTAAAATGGGATTTAGGTGACTAGAGGAAATAAACCCAACACTATCTTGCCTAAGAGCAATCTATGGAATCTTTAATTGTTCGATTTGATGCACTAGAGCTTCCAAATGATGATTTTTGTTGTTTCCTAGCCAACTTTACCACTTGCTCAAATCGACATGAATTTGACTCAGATTTTTCACGAATCTAACTCTCGTCGTTTTCCAGTGATTGTAATCACCCCGCTCTGATACCAAGTTGACAAAAGAAACGTTAAACAATTCAATCACACTAAGTGCTTCCAAGACAAGACAAGAACTAATTGCTTCAAGCACACTATGTATTTATTAAACCTGAAAATACAAGAGAACTATAGAGGCTCGAGAAAAATTCGCCCACCCATCTAGAACTAAGAGAGAGGGAAACTACTGTAAAAGAATCAACAAGTGGTTGAAAAATAATGAGTTAATTATTGTCTTTTTAACTCTTTCGACATCCACTGAGCAATTTTTCCATGATAATTATTCTATTTTTAGCTACCATATTTGTTGGACAATCAGGGTGCCCTTTGTTTGGAGTTCGTAGTGCTTTGGCCCAAAACGGACTTAAAACAAGGTAGACAAGGCTTTGGAATTTTGAAATATTTCTTCAAGGTGAAGAAATTCCCTTCTTCATGAGTTTCAGGGCCTTGGTACTCTCAAAGTAATTTTTTTTTAATAGATTAAAGGGTTGAAATGAAGTATTTCTCTTGAAAGCTACGATCTGACGATGAGCCTAAATCCAATGGTGGTGATCTCTTAGCCAAGGCCCGTTGATTCCTGGGACCTTTGATCTTGCGGAGGAGAATGAATGTGCAAGGTGACAGGCCACTTCAGGCATCTACGTCCTCACTCTCCTCCGATGCACACGACCTTCATGGCCCTCTCTTCTCTCTTTACAATCGCACCCTCCAAATTTTTGGATGGATCAACCACGATTTATAGTGGTTTTCTAAAAAATCTAAAACACAGCTAGAATCACCCATGACAACTAACCTCTAGATTTTCAAATTTGGTGGAGAAATAAAGTTTTTAGAGTAGTTTAAAAAATTGAGTTTTCTCTCTCCTTAGTGAAAAAATCTTTTTCCTCTAATAGCAGCTCAGATCAGATCCAAATTTGTGAAAAATCGCTATGGCTCTCCAACAACCTCCCACAACTAGTGACTGGTTTTTATGGCATCCAGATCGGTGAAGAAACGATGATGCTATGGCCATTTTTTTGAAAACTTGAAAGCCTTGTTCGGTTTCTCAAAAAAATCGATTGCAAGTTTCTCAAATTTTGACCTTTTTTTACCATGTCTGATGCTATGCATAGGCTGAAGCAGTCAACTATGAGCTTGGTAAGCCTATGCATGCCTAACTCAATGCACCAATGCTTCGCTTTCCAATTACTAATTGCCATAGACCTCAAACTCTTAGAAAATTGACTTTTTTGAAGCTCATCTTGAACAACAGCAGTGCTCTATGCCGAAACCCTGTCAAGATCTTATACCAAGTTTAAATTCATGTCACATAGGATCACATAATGACATAGACTAAAAACAACTCAATAAGCACTCTCCAAGCTCAAACTCCACATAGCAAGACTATATTTCAAAAACTTAAATTGTACATATAGGACTTTAGTAGCAACCCATGCATGACCCAAGTTGCCGCTGACTTGATGCATGTCCCATCGACTGCCTCGTCATACGTGCAACCGGTCCTAGTCTCATGACTGAAACCATGGTACAACAAGTGTAGCACATGATATCTCACATGTTCAAAATTATAACATGTCTAATAGGTCCATCAAGTGAAGAGCACATTGAGAGAAGAAAAATAAGACCATTAGCTTTTATCAAACCATACCCAAAGTCTCGAATATGAACATCAAATTTTAAAAGCTAGCGCTACTTGAAATTGATAGTTGATAAAAAATAATTTTCAAAAGATAAAGCAAAGGTGAAACTAGCAATTGGTAACACTAAATTGGAATGTGATAATCATTAAGCCTTTTATGCAACAAAATATAAGCCTTTTAATAAGATAAAGGTGCATCGTAAAACTCGTAGAGCACGTAGATTAGTAATTTTGTGGTCATTAAAAAATGAGCACTTTCATCATGTAAGAAAGCAATATGTTTGAGAAAATAACACTTGTTCATGACACATGGTGCTTCATGAAAAGATCAAGCCATTGAAACATGCTAACTCTCTCTTGCTAGAAAAGAGATTGAGCCATGATAGGTAGATCATTTGTTTAATGAAGCTCATTAGAAAAGTAAAAGATAATGGTGGTCAATTGTATTGTAGTCATGTGTCTTAACCAACTTATTCCATCATCCTAAATGAATCTTTACAAGTGCATCCTTATGAACCTTGAAGTTTGATGACACTTGACATATTAAAGCAAAAAAGACACACAAACTTGAGCATTTACATTTATTAACTCCCTAGCATGAAACATTGATGCTCAACTTTTTGGAGTATTAAGCTTGATTGCTTTATTGATTTGACATTTCTTTGCTTATTATTTTGTCATGTGCAAGTGTCAACAAAAATCACTTTCTATCGATAGACCTCACATGGTTCAATCTCTCTACGAATGCATATGAATCCTTAACAACTTGCTAGATAACACATGGACCAATTTCTTCATGAATGGGTTGTAAGCCTTATATTGACAATTGTTAAGGCAAATTTTAGTGATCTAGTAAAAATGTCAAAAAAAGAGTCTTGTAACCTTGTGGATCAAATTTTGAAACTACACCTACTTTTCTAAAGGCTTGTGAGTTACTAGCAATATGGCCTAATGAACTTCAAATGTAACATCCACCATATACCACTCAACATTTTGCAACCATACCTAAGACCATGAAAGTGACATGAAATGTTCTTACCTAGGAAATTGCATCATTGTAGTAAAACAAGCAACTTTAAAAAAGCCAACTACAAATTGGAATGGATTAGCGCAAACTCTAATTTAAAAAGAGCAAATTCCTCTATTGTATATATATATATATATATATATATATATATATATATATATATCCTTTGCAACTACCTAAATTCGATCACATTCACAGTCTATGAACACCCATTAATATTTGTGTTTGAGATGTTAATCCATTGAAGCAATTTAGTTTGTCACACTCAATATCATCGATTTGAATTCCTTATAGCATCCTTGCCATAATCACATTTTCTCATTTAAATATTTAAGGAGAATACTCTAATATGGAAAAGTCCAATTCAGGATTAACAAAATTATTAAGTTCAAGGGTAATTTTTCCATTGTTGAGTTCAAGACAAAAAGCCTTTTTCTAGTAATTTCATTTAGAACCATATATCCATTGACTTACATTGGAAAATCCAAGGAAATTGTTATTTAACTGATATTTTGAGGATGTTTGAAATCAAAAGGCCAGTCACTTGGCACAATCTTGGTTGTACATAGAAAGGAGAATGAAGTGGCTCTATATCTCATCATTTAATTATGTTTTTCATGACTAGCTTATATAAGCCACTTCAACATTCATCATGCAAGTTGCAATACCTTTCAAGGGTGCCTTTTCTCTCAAAACTACATAGCAAAAATAAATCTTTCTTTATTTTTTGCCAAAGGAAAAGTACTTGCTATTGTTTGCTACAAACAATTATTAATTGATCTTATTTCATTTGAAAACCAAATTTTCCAATGAATTGTTCAAAGCATGTTTATTGAATATGCAAGTGTGTAGGTTTTAAAGTCCTATTTAACAGATGTAAAAGTATGGACTAGTTGTTTAAAAGATAGCCTAGTAAAGTTAGCTTTTTGTATATAGCTTATAAATAGTTTGTACATCTCTGTGTATAACTATTAATCATTATAGAATAGTTAAAAGGGCCATCTAGATTACCATTATAAATTTTTTTATCATTTCATTGCTTTCCATATCATAAAAGAGAGAGCAATTTCAAAGCAATTTCATCAATTATTAGCATATCCATAAATGATTAAATCAAATAGCTCGTTTTCAAAATGTGCCATGTTAGCATTTGTGTCATAAATTTGATTTTGGAAGCCACTTTTTTTTTTTTTAAGTATCTCCGTTCTTACAATGATAATGAAGCATTGATGCTAGCAAAACTTTGCTTTCATTTTTTTTTTCTCATTATCCATTTAGGTCATTGTAAATAGGAGACGCCATATGTTTGTATTAGATTGTGTATGAGATTTTTTAGGGTTGCAAAAGAATATGGTTCTTTGAGGTCTAAATTGTAACTTGCCACTCCCTAAATGTTTCTATATTGAATCTAGGGACATGTTCATGCCCAAATGGTTATCTAATTCAATAGCTCTTACACCATTCAAAGAACTCCAAGAATGCAAGTCCTTCAAAAACCAAGGATAACCAACCTTTAGCCAATGATTGGTCAAAGAAGAACTCTAACAAGATGAAACACAAGTTTTTAGATGCTACAAGAAACCTAGCCATGACATCAAGGAATACAAGAATAGTACAATGAAAACAAAGAGAAGTAGCTATAGGGTAATGTTGTAGTCAACAATCCTAATGCTCCCAATGCAAGTGATGCACAAAAATTGTTCATGGCCAAATTTTCAAAATTCTTAGATCATAGATGTTGTTACCTTGATTTTGGGGCTAATCAACATATGACTTGTAAAACCAACCGGTTCAAGAATTTAACCAAGTAAAGACATGGCAATCCAATTTACTTGTCAGACTCAAGTTCTCACCATAGCAAGACAAGGTACAATACAAATTACTCTTTTAGTGTGGTAATTACAAGACCGTTACTCATGTATTGTACATTCCAAATTTGACTACATTCTTTTTGCCACAACTTGAATTACTGACTTTGAAAATCTTGCACAATTCAATGTCAAATCTTAAATAACAAAGGTAAGATTCTTGCCAAGTTTTTCACAAATAATCACCTATACATGTTTGTCATGAATATTCATCCTAACTTGAAACCTTGCCTACTAAAACTTTCATAGAAAACAATGCCTATGTATTTGGATACATCAATATAAGAAATTTTTAGTACATGCATAAACATAAAATGGTTAATGGCTTAGAGATTTTACTTCTTCAACTCACATGTGTGAATATTGTATGCGAACAAAACATTCAAGAAGCAAGTTTTAAACAACCAAGCTCAGAGAGCTAGACACTTTCTTGAAATGGTTCATAGTGATATTTGTGGTCCTATGCAAAGTACATCTTAAAGTGGAGCTAAGTTTTTTATAACTTTCATTGATGAATTCTCAAGACACACTACTATTATGTCCCTAATAGCAAAATTAAAAGCCTTCAAATGCTTCAAGATATCCAAGCAACATGCATAAAGTAAGACAAGAGTCAAAGTTAAAGCTCTTTGATAGATGGAAAGGAGAATATTGAAAGTTGCTAGTCATCTATCACAACTACACAACAACAAAGAGACTATAGAAGCATTCACATAAGAGCACACAAAACTTTAAAGTAGCCACACTCTTATGTATCAACTGAATAATTGCAAGTGCAAGTAAAACATAATTAGACAAAGTCTCTAAGTGCCAAAAGGCAGTATCTTGATAGGTACTACCCTACTCAAATGAGCCTTGTGGGCTTTCCTCAATTTATGTCAAATAATGTGACTGGATAACAATGAAACAATTTACAATGTACAATGGGCCAACTAGGCATTTGGCACCTATGTTACAAAAAATGAGATCATACTGTATGGCACATGTACACCCTATAAAAAGGCAGTTAAAAAAAACACAATGGATAGTGAGAAGCAAGCCCCATAATATGGTAAGGCATGAGATTTCTCCCAGCTTCTTTTACAAGAGTAATGTGAAGCTTTTCCAAAGCGAAATATAATCCCATTGGCTCTCAAACAAAAAATGTTTACAGAGCCTGCAAGAAACGTGGATTTGTCGCTTGAGAGCTCTCAATAAACGCGGGCTTAGGCCTTAATGTTCGTTCATTTTTTTTCGATTAGCCATCTGAGGAACACAGATTGATCGTGAGCGCTTATTGGCACGTTCGCATGGTAAATGAGTGGGCCAATGCCATTGCAAACGTATGTTGTATACGGTAGAATAGCGGTATGTATTCCCATTAATATTTTTGATTCATTTAAATCCATTTTAATAGACAATTGGTTAATAAAATCAAATTTGTGCATTCTAACCTGCCATATTAATGTGTAATTAATTACATGCAATTCAATTTTGTAAATCACAACCAACTACCAAAGTTTATGCCAAAGTAAGTTTAGTTGGAAGATTGAAAGGCATTTATATTTTGTTTGAAAAGCATATGAGAGGTGCATGTGAAGGGTGTGAGTGAAGGGCATCGTTGAAGCGTGGAAAAGGAGGGCAGGACGGGCAAGTGGGACCGTAAAACACTGGCACCTGACATGATGTCATTAATACATGGCTTTCGTTGAACTCCTCCGCTCATTATCTGGATCGTGCCTGCAAGAGACGAGGTTCCCCCTAAAAATAATTGTGAATGGTACGACGGTTCTGAGAACCGTACTGAATCGTTAACGGTTCATTAATTCTATGATTTGGAGATACAAACATTTTGATAAGAACCAAAAAAAGGCAACTTTGCTAAAGATTATGTAGGGAATACATCCAAGCTAAAGGTCATGTCATGTCAAATAGCAATACACAGTCACTTGTTTTTGAAAAAACCACATGATCAACAAACACCATGTAACCTCACGTCGGGAGAAAAGAATCAGTATATTTAATTTTTTAGAAAAGCTGATGTACGTGGGCCTAAATCAGTTGATTGGAAGTGGATCCTGCAAGTGTTGGTTGAGTGCATAAATATAATTCCATCTTACCAAAAATGACTTTCATTCTAGTAGTTAAATGGTTATGCTCTGATTGGCTAGTAGTGTAGGGAAAACTTAAGCTGGTAAGCTTTCCGGATGTACGTCCCTTAAAACACTATTTATGCTCATTAACATTCCCCGGAAAGAATTGCTACATCCAGCCACTCCAAAAATTTGACCTGTGAAATCCGTGAAGGTTGTATGATAACCATCTGCAAAACCTCTGTTCGTTGGCCTTGTTGATTGATCTGCTTATTGAATTTGCAATATTGGTGAGCAAGCTTAAAAACACTAGAAATATCAATTATGAAGTGCTTGATCTATAATTTGCCAGTATTGACAAGACAAAACCTTGAGCTCCCAAGTGGGACCAGATGACATAACTGTGGCCCAGTCAAAAGCACAAAGTGCATACTAGAAAACAAAATGCAAAAAAGTGAAAAAGCAATCCTATTTAGGACCAAAGAAACGGAATGGCTAGAGAGAGAAAAAAATGGCTATAGAGGATAAACTGGCTAGAGAGAAAATGCCTAGAGGAAAAAAAAAACAAATCAATGCCTTTGCAACTACTCAAAGAAGTGATGTGATACCAGGTTATGAACACAATCATAGATATAGTACAAATGCCAATAGAAACACAAGCTATCATACATTGATCTATCATCTCCATCAAATGGAGGAAGCTCACACTCAATAAGACATATGCTCTCCATCCTCCAAACTCCAGAATTGTACCATGAGGAGGCTACCTAAGTATACGGAAGAAATGATCTTATATAAAATGTAATCTACAAGACCATTACATCTCAAGTGTGCGGAAACTTCACTAACGAAATGCCTTTGCAACCCTTGACCGGATAGATGTGTATAGAGCTCACACTTATACTCTCACTCGGAGCCAAATCCGCCATCGCCATCTCCTCCTCCTCCTCCTCCTCCTCTTGTTCTTCTTCTTCTTAGTATCGGCTTCGTCGATTTATATACATAGCGTTCCTTGTCGGATGTACGACACGTTACAAGCTGCAGCAAGATCCAACGGTTATCAGCTAATCTAATTATGTCCCCTCAACATACGTAATTTGGGGTTAAAATTATCAATTTTAAAATGTGACACTTGGCTTTGAGTACATGCCAAGGGCTGCCATTGTATCTAGTCACTTGGCTTTGAGTAGGTGCAAAGGGTTGCCATTGTATCTAGCTCTCTTCTTCGCCAATCATGTGACTATGCTCAGTTATGCGGAGTTAAAATATCAATTCATTAAGCTCAAGCCCTAGTAGAGGCAAAGGCTTTGTAATGAGCTTTGTTTTTGTCTTATACTTCTACCTCATTTGGGCAGTGTCCAGTTTCAAATATTGATTTAGCGAAATAACACGCAACTTGAATATGCAAGAGTTCCTATTTGTAACAAGCTTTTTTTAGCAAACCTTCACAATAGTTTACCACTATCATGACAAATCTAAACAAAAACCACTTCATAACATGCAAGGACGTTATGGTAAACTACAAAGGCCTAGCATATGGTATTTCTAAAAATGTACGTTCAATGATAGATACTCATATTTCAATATTTGGCATCAAGCCCCACTTTCCATGAGCTCTTACTGCATGCATGACCAACACTTAAACTACCTGCAACACCCATGTTGACTGTCCTTGAACTTACATTGACCACCTTGAACACATAGTATTGCTTTTGCAAAGGCAAGGCCATAAATGGTTCAAAAAAATGGCCAATTTAACAAACTAAATACATAAATAGTTGTACAATCACACACAAATGGGAAGTATTGGATCCATAGGCATCACCCCTCTCAGTGTTCCACATATAATTTGACTAATTCCCATAATCATCAACTATACAACATCTACCACATATGTAATGGATACCTCTTGCTTATTCGGCCCCTTTTTTAAGCATCTTAAAAAGCAAAAAATTCATGTGTTTTTTCCACATGCATGGGTTGTGCTTTCCACCCACGCGTCAGGTGTACGGCTATCATGTGGCACTTCCAGACTGGTCAATAAGAGCTCATTATGTTTCATAAATACATATGAAAAAGGTCAAAGGTACCCATCATGCAATGGAAGGTGTTGGGTAGAGGACATTATGCCCGGTAAGCTAAAAAATTCTAGAAATCCTTACCGGGCAGAATGTCCTCTGCCCGGCACCTTCCATAATACGTAATTGTCATCAAATCCCACATTATGTGGTGTGCCATGTGGAACACAACACAACTCATTATGCTAGCTAGTGTCTACATTATATTCAAATAGTTTGTACGTAGAGTTGCACATTATCCATAATATCATTCTTTGCTCTTAAAGGATTCGTACGCATTTTCATCCTTAAAGTGAATTAAATCATGCAAAGATTGGCATATCCTCAAGAATTTGTGAGGGGCAAAACATGATTGCCAATTTCTATAAATATCTTTGCAATAGCTTCTACACATGAGACTTTAAAAGGGTTATCACATTTGAAGCCAACATGTCAACAAATTCTGAATCTTCAAGTCCATACATAATTCAAACCAATTTATGGCCCATGGAAAATCCAAAACTGACTTGGAAGACAATACTACAACCCAATAATGTATGTCAACTCAAATCTTATGTAGATGGACATTCTAGATTGAGTTTGAGGACCACCATCACCTAGGACATAATAATGTTGAAAAGCATTCTTTTCCAGCAAATCTTAATGGGAGTAGTTTTTAGTCCTCAAGGATGGAACCTAAAAAATTTGTCGTATAACTATGTTCATGTACCCGACTTAATTATGCCATAAGATTTGCATGACACACATTATGCTCAATAATGCATCTATCGACACCATAGGTAATCATGGCTTGTCCTCTTGGTGAGCCATTATCATAGCTCAACGAGAGGATTCACAATTGTATCCCTACAATGTGCCTCGTAACACAAATTATCTAGTCCTGAAATGTAGAAGAATTATGAAATCACTTTCAATTGTAAAATAGAAAACTTTGCAAATTATTCAAACTTGCAAAAGAAATTTCAATTGGCAAAGGACATCAAAAAATCTTTTTCCCAACACAACTAGCCCTAAAGTTCCGGGACCAGTGTCACATTGCATGAAGGGTCCAAAATGTGGTCATCATGTCAACTATGTGTGTTAGTTGCAATGGGGGTGTTGCTCACTCCATTGCCAATATCATCTAGCTGATATTGGGGCATTTGCACTTGGTTTGAGGCGGTAAAGCTTATGTGTATTTTTTTAGCATACCATCTGGAGTGAGCCAGGTGTACATGAGAGGGACGTCTAGCTCATTAGTTGCAATGAGAGAGACTTCTAGCTCATTAATTGCATGAGAGGGACTTCTAGCTCATTAATTGCAATGCACTCATTTTAAAGAGTCAAATTTGATGACCTTGTAGAAGGTATATTTTAGAGCCTCTGTCTCTATATAGATAACTAACTGAAAAGATATTTATTTACAAGATATTTTCAAGTCTTTCAGGCCAATGCTTTTCTACCTACTTAATTAATTACAGGCGCCTTGTAGTTAGTAACCGCCATTTGAGTAATAAAGACTATTATGTACAAGTAGGTGAACTATCATAAAGTCTTGGATCGACTTTTCCCTGATGACGAAGTTAGATTGTTCGGCCTAGTTAGACTGTTCGGCCTGGTCCTCTTTGTCGACCTGGTCATCTTTGTCGGCTGCCTCAGATTTGTTGGCTGAGTCAGATTTGTCGGTCGAGGCAGAATTTTTCAGGATGCTCATTACCGAATGGATTTGGTCTTGAACATAGAAATCCAACAAGCAGTACCTCTATGGATGAGCGGCAACGTAGCATTCGTCACATGTTTGTGTCTTAGCAATGACCTGAACGACGATGGGGATTCTAACATTTGGTATCAAAGCCACCGATCATTGTGTATAAGGTGCAATCGTTCTTCTTAAGTTTTGGATTGGTATAAACTTTTGGTTGATGTGTTTGGAAGGCTTAATTTTCATCGTTGAATCGATGTGAACAACTTTGCTTTTCGGTTCGTTCAATTCCAAGGTCGTTTGGATAGATTTTGGGCCTTGTATGCATGCTAAAGGACTTTTTTTTAAAACAATTTTTGTGCTTTTATGCTTGCCGTTTGGGTTGCAAAAATTTCGGAACCGTGTATTCAAAACTTGAATGTCAAAATTGTGAAGAAAAATCATCAAACAATTCTTGTTTTCTGACAGTTGCAGAAAATTTCTGGTCTTTCTGAAGCCGTAAAACGAATAAAATTTGTAGTTTGGCTCTACTCTTTTTTTTTGTTATTCAAACCGAAAAAAATTTTTGTAGACACCAGCGCGCATGGCCACATGCGGTGCGTTGTCCAAGGCTGGGCGCGGATACCCAGGCAAAAAATTTTCACTTCTGCTTGTAGTTTGTCATGCAGGTTGGAGCCTGGAGGGGCCTTGATTCCAAAAGAATTTGACATACCCTTAATACCTGATGCAATTCCAAAGGTCACAAAGTTCTACCAGTGTAATCCTAATGTTATGGACTTGATAAAGAAAGAGTTACAAAGATTGCTTGAAGCCGATTTCATTTATGAGATCAAGCACACTGAAGGGGTTTCACCAATTGTCATTGTTCCTAAGAAGAATGCAAAATTGCAAATTTGCAAATTTTCTTAAATCCAAAAAAGTATCAAATATGGGTTTCTCATGGATTTGTTCTTGGGCATGTGGTATCAGGGCATGACATTACTATGGATTACTCCAAAATCAAAGTCATTGTTGAATTACCACCACCAACAACAATTCGTGCAGTTTATGTCTTTATGGATCATGCGAATTATTATCGAAGTTTTATTATCTTCTTTGTAGATCTTGCAAGACCTATATACAAACTGACTATTATTCCTATTTGGATAGTTGAGGCATTAGAAGCCTTTGAAAAATTGAAAAAAACATTAGGTTCGGCACCGATACTACGATACTACGTTCTCCAGATTGGACAATTGAATTTCGCTCACACTGATGCCTCAAAATATGATAGCCAGGTGAATACAAGAAAGACTATCTTATACGATTTGCAAGCAGACAACTTACAAATTCAGAAAAAAAAATTATTCAACAACGGAACGTGAAGCGTTGGCCATGATTTTTTTCTGTAAAGAAATTTTGACATTATCTTATGAAGCGCACTTTGCATTTTATACGGATCACCAGTCGTTTCTATATTTGGTAAACAAGAGATGTAATACAAGGCATATTACAGAGATGGTTACTCTTATTAACATAATTTGATTTTCGAATTGTGGTTCATACCAGATGCTGCGTTATTTTATGTTGAAGTAGTACCTGAGTGGGCAACGGATATTGTTGAGTATCTGATGTTAGGGAAACCTAATGACTTCTTGACAAAAGTACAAAAGAGACAATTGATTCATAAGGCTCAATCTTATCAATTGATTGCGGGACAATTGTATCGTCGTGGATTGGATGATATTCTTCAAAGATGTGTTTTACCTCATGAAATACCTAAATCAATCATGTTTTCACATGATAGAATGGGCGGAAGGCATTTTTCTACAAATATCATTGTTCATAAGCTTTTGCAATCAAGGTGTTTGTGGCCTACTCTTCATAAAGACACCGAAAATTATATTCAGTCATGTGATGTTAGTTAAAATAGTAATGATCAACTTATACAGTGCTTTCTTATTTCGACAGCACCACGTGTGCTTAGTTCTAGAGTTATCGGGCCATCTTTCTTTTACGAGAGGAGAGCAATTCTGTGTTCTTGTTGCACTTGACGTTGTGTTGTGGTGATTGATCCGGTCGGGCGTTTTCAATTGTGTTTTCTTAACTTTGTATCAGAGCCCTTGGTGGCTTGAATCACCGAACAAGAACAGAGAGCTGCGAATTCACGACGGTTTGTTGGCTAGGAAGCACAAAACCGAGTCTGTGGAGATTTGTGGAACGGCTCAAAACTGTAAAAAGAATTCAGAGACAGGGAATTGTTGGTTGAATCAGAAAGCAAGCAAAGTTTGAAGCTGAAAATTTCTTCTGGAGGGTTGCTTGGCATTTGTGATTGGTTTGAATCCAATTGAATATCGTTTGAAGAGCGGTTTGGAGCAGAAGATAGCCTGCAGTAGGGCGACCTCAGCCATTTAGGAGTTGCAAGGGAAAGCTCAGGGAAAGCCTGAGTAAAGCCCAATATATTCTTCTCTTCAGAGTTGCTAGGGTTTTAAGGTACAAAATCTGGGATATCTCCTTGTAGAAGGTCGTTTTCAAAGCTGTGAGTTGCTGTGAATGGGCGCCCTGGTAGCGCAATTCAACAGTAGGAAGGTCGTGACTGGTCGTGGAGGAGGAAGGCAGCCAGTTCGATCCACAGGGAGCAGCCATAGCCTGTGAAGAGAGAAGAAGAAGTCCATCACAAAGAGAGAAGAGGAGGAGAGGTCATGGGAACTCTCGCGCGCCCAGTCTAGTTTGCCAGCTAGCGACCCGAAGTGCTTAGTGCTTCAAAGGCCTTTGATCAATGCACAAAAGCATGGACAGCCATCCAATCTTGATTCACACAGATCGACGATGGTTATTTCACGACAGGTGGGTCATTGGATCTAAAGGATCCGTTGGATTGAAGTGAAAAAGTCTGAAGGGGTCTGAAGTGCAAAGTGCATTGCAACTTCATTAAAATCTTCAAACTGAAAAAATTGTTGGGTCCCAAGTTTTTGAAGAGTAAAGTTTCTTCACACTGAAGAAACAGTTCAAAAACCCAAATTGCCCTTATTTTCACCTCCTTTAGCCTATTTTGGCCAAACAAAAGGCTATAGCCTCCAAACGAAGGACACCCTGACTGTACCTGCAAGTACGGTACACCAAAACATAGTGATTGCCATGGAGAAAGTATTCAAAATGCACCAGAAATGATTTCACCATTCCACTGGGCATGAAGTTGGGAGTTGGTGACGAGAAGCATTTTGGAATTTCTGACATCACGGTTGGCTCCAGCATACACTTTATAGCCTACAGGTGAAGTTTCAAGCAGTTCGGAGATGGCAAACATCAATGAGGCAATTTTGGACGATGCAAGCGAACTTGATGGGGCTTCTAACTACAACATCTGGAAATTCAAAATGAAGAGCATTTTGATGAAGAAAGAGTTGTGGAAAATCGTGGCAGGTATTGAAGTCCGGCCAAATACCACTCTAGGTGACATAAGGGCCTTTGATAAGAAGGCGCCAAGAGCATTGTCCTTGATCAATCTTTCAGTAAAAGACCATGTGATCACTCATATAAGTGATGCCACGACGGCTAGGGGAGCTTGGGAAGCCCTTAGAATGCAATTTCAAACTTGCAATCCAGTTTGAGCCATGTTCTTGAAGTCGAGATTGAACACAGTAAGGATGGAAGAAAGTGAATCAGTGGGATCTTTCTTCACCAGGATAAAGGAGCTAAGAGATCAACTTGTGGCGATTGGAGAACCAATCAGAGATATTGAATTGGTACATACCACAATGAGCGGTGTCTCGGAAGGGCTACAGATGTTTGTGAGCGGCATTGCTTTGAGGGAGAGGTTGCCTACTTTTGAAGACTTCCACGGAATCATGTTGCAAGAAGAGCAGCATCGCGAAGTGGTGAAGTCGAGGCAAACCCCATAGGAGGATCAAGTCTTGCTTACTAAAGGCAAGCACAAAGGATGGAAAAGGATTCCTAAGAAATCCAAGGATGATGATGGTGAAGGAGAGTCGTCATCAAAAGGGAAAAAGAAGAAGAAAGACAAATGTTACTATTGCCACAAACCAGGTCATTGGGCACGCGAGTGTTATAAGAAGAAAGCAAACATAAAGGCGAGAAAAGTGACTCAACAAGGAAACATTGCCGAAGATGATGGAGAAGATGACGAGACAAGCGTCTTCTCATCGGCATTGGCATCCCAGGTTGATGATGGTGCCAGATGGTTCATAGACTCAGGCGCCACAAGGCATATGACCGAGAAACGTGATTGGTTTGAAAAATTCTCACCAATACATGATGGAGATAAGGTCACTCAAGCCAATGGAGAGGAATGTCAGATACAAGGTGTGGGCAATGTGCCTGTGTAGTTTCCTAATAGCAAAATTAAAAACATCCCTAATGTGCTTTATGTTCCTGGACTCAAAAAGAGTTTGCTTTCTATTGGTGTGATGGAAAATCAACATCTTAAAGTTGAATTTGTCAAGGATGGATGCCTTATGAAGGATACGAACCACAACCACAAAGTGGTGGCGGAAGGGTTATAGAGATAGTAACTGTGGCCTTTATAAATTGGATGCTGCAAAACCAGGTGAATATGGTTTGGCTATCTCATCAGCATCTCAATCCGAGTTGTGGCATAGAAGACTTGGTCATTTGAACTATGGGAGCTTGAGATTGATGGCGAAGCTGAAGATGGTAATAGGGTTACCGGCATTGCAGGATGATCATCATGCAATATGTGAAGGATGCATCATGGGAAAGCATCACAGAGAGACATTCAAGAAAGGTGGAGCTGCAAGAGCTAAGAAACGGCTGGAACTAATTCACAGCGACATGTGCGGCCCAATGAAGACCATGTCGTTGGGGAAAGCATATTAATTTATGACTTTCATAGATGATTACTCTAGGAGGACATGGATTTATTTCTTGAAGAAGAAATCTGACACTTTTGCTCGCTTCAAGGAGTTCAAGACTTTGGTAAAGAACCAACTGGATGCACGCATCAAAGAGCTAAGATCTGATAGAGGGGGCGAATACAAATCTGATGATTTTGAAGACTTTTACAAAGAACACGGCATTAAAAGACAATTCACACAGTCACACACGCCGCATAGTAATGGTGTAGCTGAAAGGAAAAACAGAACTATTATGGAGAGTGCTCGCTCAATGGGCTTGACCGATTCACTTTGGTCGGAAGCGTACAGTGCGGCAACGTTCTTGCAAAACAGGAGCCCTACAGTTGCGGTTCCAAATGTGACTCCTAAAGAAGCATTTACTAGAATAAAGCCAAAAATCGACAAGTTTCGTGTCATTGGATGTAAGGCCTATGTACATGTGCCAAAGGAGGAGCGCTTGATGCCAAAGCAATCAAGTGTATCTTCGTCGGTTATGATGAAAGAATGAAAGCTTACAGGTGTTTTGATCATGTAATGAACAAGATTCACATTAGCTAAGATGTGATCTTTGATGAAACGCATAGGTATGAAGATGAAGACCATGCAAGTGGTGAAAGCATCAAGAGACTTCCCACAATTCTGGAGGAAGAAGATGAAGAAGATGCTCCACAAAATGATGCACGTGAAGATGAGAGTCGAGAGGGCGAGTATGAAAGAACACCACCTATTCAAGAGCCTAGGGGGAGGTACTTGCCAATAGGAGCAATAAAGGAGAAACCGGTTGGAAGTAAGAGACATTACTTGGACACTCCTTGGGATACATACTCTCCACGTAGTGTATCACCTGAATCTAAGATACCAAAATGGTATGAAAAGATCATGAAGGATGCACAGCTAAATCAAACAGGATCTAGCACACAAAGTGAAGTAAGAAGATCAACACGGGAAAGGAAGTCTCCCGATCGTTATCATGTGAACTATGCCCTAATGATTGACATTTTGAAGTGTCGAGAGCCATCAACCTTTGATGAGGCAAAAGATCACAAAGAGTGGCAAAGGGAAATGGAAGAAGAGATGGAATCCATCCACAAGCATGATACATGGGAGTTGGTTGATCTACCACTTGGAAAGAAACCCATTGACAACAAATGGGTGTTTAGAACAAAGCTTCATGTGAATGGCACAATAGCAAAGTATAAGGCACGCCTAGTAGTGAAGGGTTATGAGCAAAGCAAAGGAATTGACTATGAACAGACATTTGCTCTAGTGGCTAAGTGGACTACGCTACGCCTTATCATTGCCTTAGCATCTCATTTTGGGTGGAAGATCCATCAAATGGATGTGAAGTCTGCATTTTTGAATGGTGACTTAGAGGAAGAAGTTTACATGGTCCAACCGCACGGCTTCATGGCAAAAGGGCAAGAACAGAAGGTATGTAAACTACACAAAGCACTTTATGGCCTTAAGCAAGCGCCATGCGCATGGTATGGACGCATTGACAATTACTTTCTTTCTCATGGGTTTGTAAGAACAAATTCAGATCCAAACCTTTATGTTCTTATAAATGATGACATCATTGCCTTGATTGTGCTTTATGTTGATGATATCATTATCACTAGCAATGATGAGAACCTCACTCATTCTATCAAAGCCAACTTATGCAAACAATTTGAGATGACAGATTTAGATCTTATGCACTATTGCTTGGGTGTCGAAGTATGGCAAACTAGCAATGATATCAGGCTATGTCAAAACAAGTATGTAGGCAAGATATTGGAGAGATTTCACATGACAGAGTGCAAACCTTCCATCACTCCTTGCGAAGCTGATAAGAAATTATCTCATATTGATGATAGTGCACATGTTGATGCTACACTATTTCGTCAGCTAGTTGGAAGTTTAATATATCTTACGACTACACGTCCTGATATCTGCTATGTTGTAAGTTTGATTAGCCAATTCATGTCATCACCCACTATGGACCATTGGAAAGCTGCAAAAAGGATTTTGAGGTATGTGAAAGGTACACCGAACCTTGGTCTAATCTACAAAAGACAAAGTGTTTTACCTAAGTTGCAAGGTTATGTTGATGCTGATTGGGCAGGAAGTATAGATGATAGAAAGTCAACAACAGGTTATACCTTCAATTTTGGTAGCGGTTTTTTTTCATGGTCTAGCAAGAAGCAAGATACTATTTCTCTTTCTTCCACAGAAGCCGAATATAAAGCGTTGAGTTCTGCTACCCAGGAAGCTATTTGGCTATGTAAGTTGTTATGTGAAATTGGCATGAAGCAGGTAAATCCCACTGTTATTTTCTATGACAGTCAAAGTGGAATACAATTGGCTAAAAATCCAATCTCTCACGCAAGGACAAAACATATTGAAGTAAAATATCACTTTGTGCGGGGTCTGGGGACATTGGTCCTTTGACAAATGCAGGTCTGGATCAGCTAACTTACAATTCATTAGATTGTATCTTTTAAGAACATTGTGAAGATATCTTTGTTGAGTGATATAAATCAGTCGTCTCGTTGTCTTTGTGGATCTGAATGCCTAGACAGAAGTGAGCTTCGTCCAGATCAGTCATGTCGAACTCTAAAAACACCATTTGCTTAGAATCCTTGGCCAAATTGGTATTGTTGCTGAAAAGCAATGTATCGTCCACATATAAGGTGATATAATGAAGGATTGCTGCACCAACTTGGAATAGACGTTGCAATCAGTAGTGCTTGGTTGGAATCCTTGTTCGATGAGTAATGTGTTGATCCTCTGAAATCAAGCTCTGGCAGACTGTTTTAAGTCGTAGAGTGCTTTATGGAGTTTACAGATATGATTTTTCATACCTTCCAAAACGTATCCTTCGGGCTGGATCATGTAGATGTCTTCTTGTATAACTCCATTCAGATAAGCTGTTTATACATCAAGTTGATGTACTTTGAGGTTGGCAGCTACAGCATAAGACAAGAGGGCTTGGATCGACGAATGTTTGACTACTGGTGGACTAAATGTCTCATTGTAGTCGACGTTGGAGATCTGAGTGAATCCTCGTGCTACAAGTCTTGCCTTCCTTCGATCAGTTGCTCCATTGGCATTATACTTGACCTTGAAGATCCATTTGCAATCAATAATATTGTAGCCAATAGGAGCTTCGACTAGTGACCACGTCTGGTTCTTGATCAGAGAGGAATACTCTCTGTCCATAGCTTCTCTCCAAAGATCAGAGTCTGGTTGGTTGAGTGCCTCTTCGACTATTGTCGGTTCCTGTATCAAGAGACATGCAGACTCAGGAGTATACCTTGTGGGCTGTGTGTGCACTCGGCTTGATCATCTGGGTGGAATTGACTGATGAACCACTCCTGGGACTTGTTGCTGGGTAGCAGCAACGTCTTTGTCTGATTCGCTGTCAAATAGTGAGTCGACAATGGACACGCCTAAGCCAGAAGCTCGGATTGTCATGTCAATGACAGATGATGAAGGATCTCCTGGAGCAATATCCTTGCCTTTGATGTTGACGAACTGATCCTCGATAAAGACTATATCGCGGCTATACAAGATTTGTTGGGTATCAGGATCATACAACTTGTATGTATTATCAGATGAAGTATATCCAATCAGGATGGTCTTGAGACCTTGGAAGTCCAATTTCTTCCTCATGTCTTTTGGGATCTGTGCGTAGGCAACACATCCGAACGCTCTCAGGTTCTTCACATAAGACTTAGAACCTGTCCACACCTCGTGGGGTGTCTTGCCTGAGAGGGCCTTGGTCAAACATCTGTTCTGGACGTAAGTTGCAGTGAAGACAGCTTCTCTCTTAGGCAGCAATGCATGCGCTAGCATACATTTGGCGTATTCAACCATGGTACTGTTCTTCATCTCAGCTAAGCCGTTAGACTGAGGACTGTAAGGAGCGATGAATTGCTGCTCAATGCCTTGGCTTTGGCAATACTCCTTAAACTCAGTAGAGATATATTCTCCACCATTGTCTGACCTTAGGGCCTAAATTTGGCAAGTTACATTAATCGGGGACTCATAATTTTGGGACGGTGGAGAAGAACAAATTTGTTACTAGCAAATTTGTGATTTTACTAGTGAAATTTATAATTGTTCCAAATTCTTTTCACTTCATTCAGTTTTGTGGAGCCATAACCCACAGACACCTTGTCAATATACCATGGACGCTGATCATGAATATATGTCCGATTATGAAGATCAATGGGATGGGAATGATTATGAGTATGATAATCAAAGCGATTGGTGTGATGATGGTGGTGGTGATTGTCAACAAGATGAGGAACAACGGGACGATGGTGGCGATTGTCAACATGGTGAAGTGCAATATAATGATACGGACGAGCATGGACAATATTCCAATGGAGATTATGTTTTTCAACTAGATGATCAAGAATATTAGCTTGGTGATGCAGACGAATATAATGATGGCCCAGATAAAAACGGTTATAGCATTGTTGATTATGACTTTGAATGGCAACATGAGGACCAATATGAGCCAATAGGTCAACCAAATGATATCCTTGGAAGTTGTGATTACGATGAACAAATTCTCTGGGTTACAATGCATACAACAGAGGAAAATATTGTCAAGAGACAGGAGCGGATCCCAATCACTACATCGGTGATGATAGAGACTACAATGATGATAACGAAGCTGGTTCCGAACAATACAAAGTTGAAGAAGATCTGGACACCAATCTTCTCTTTGTACAATGGCATTCAACAGTAGATCCATGCAAACATAAGATGCTTCCTTTATGGCTCTTAAACTAATTGCTGGCACCACTAGGTTACAAACAGGAGACAATACCAGTTGTGGGAGCATAGTGACCATTCTTAATTCATATTACAATGGTGTGAGTAGTTTGTCAGAGACAAATCAACATCAACAAATTAATATTCAACAAAATTTGACAATGTTCCTTTTGGGAACATACCAACCCTTGAAGGAGAAATGAGTTCATTACATATTGATGACTGGTTATTTATCGTGGATGAGAATTTTTGACTACATTCAATCCCTAATTAGGGCAAAATTGCAATGGCATTATCTCATTTCCAAGGAAAAGCCTATGATTGGTGGCAATTAGTATTACGTCATCCAGAGTATGAACCCAAGTCATGGGACGATTTCAAGGAGTTTTGTGCAGAAATATTCATAGATTATTATATGGACTCTTGGTATATGCTGGAACAAACTGGTTCGGTGACGACATATAATGCGAGGTTTCTTTTAATATCATCTAAAATGAAGTGGCTTAATGAAGAGCTATCTATCCAACACTATTTACATGGTCTTCAAGATCACATTCGTCAACAGCTGATTGCTTGCCGCATTCTAGGCATCCAAAAATTTTGCGAAAATATTTTCGTTCTGCCAATCGATCCCTAAAAGATACAATTAAGGATCAGATGGAGTCTCAATAGGAAATTCTTATGCAAGTGTGTTCAACTCTCCATTAGCAAAACTCTCCAGAACTGTCAACATGCAAACTCCTAGCCCACCAAAGTGCTGGTTTGAACGAAAGTATTTCAGAGAAAAATTCTTCAACGGATGAAGGATCGAAAGGAATCAAGGAATTGTAACATACGTCTTTTAATCATCCAATCATGTCTCAACACCAACAACAGATGGCATTTATCTTCCAAGATTGATGATCCGAGAGCTTTTGAGATCAATATTACTATCGACCATCATTGTATATATAAAAAATTTATCTTTGGGGACCGAACTGAAGCAAGGTGGCCAAAGATTTTTTGACTTTCGTCAAATGATTCATGAAGCATGGCACTCACAATGAACTACATGGTTTTCATTTTTGAGGACAAAAATGCTTAAAGTAGGGGGAGTGTCATGTGTTGCATGTAATTAGCCCATGAGCTTACTAATGAATAGCTAAATGTAGCCATGGAGCTAAATTAGACTAGAATTAGTCATTAGGATTGTTAACAAAGAGGCTCGAACAATTCGCTATATTTGTGAATAGCAGACTTGTAATAATGGTTGTAAGGCCCAAATTAGCCAAATAAGGTCCCAAACATATAGTAGATGTGTTGGAGAGAGGGGGAGAATAAATGACGAACACGAACGAGAAACAAACTCGAACGAGAAGCGAACTAGAACAGAAAATGTTTGTGCGTAGCGGAATGAATTATTTGACCATAAGCATGACTATGCCTATCAGAATGAAGAGAACTTTAGTGATAGAAATCACAGTCATTCTAGATTACGTAGCACAACATTTAATGGATGAAGCGCTAGATGAACAATTTGTCGCGAATTGCAAGACAAATTATCTGTCGCGAATGATTCGCGAAGAGCTAGACCGTGCTCGACTGATAATTAGTCGCAAATTGTTCGCAAAAGACAAGACTAAAAGTTGATCGTCTATTACCAGAAAGAGCAGCTAGAAAGATCAGACAAAATGAAGAACAAGCATAGTAATATTAACACAGATCTGAATGCAGAACAATGAGTTGTATCAGATTAAGTATATCATGTATACAAGTTAATAATGCGGCAAAGCACAATACAATAGCGGACGAAACCGCGTGCCTTATGAAGCTTATTTTTTTTTTTAGTAATGAGGAATGAAACCTCTTCTCTTAGTCTCTTCTTCACTCACTTGATCATCTGATCATCATCATCTAAACAGTGTCCAGAATATGTATATATACATAATATTACAGGTGTGCAGATGTGAAAGTACAGAGTGGATGTGTTGTCTGTAGGAGATCGTGGGTGGTTGCAATCGTTGTCCAATCTGCTAGCGCAACTGCATGGAGTGAGCGTAAAAAGGGTGCGACGTTAGCCAGTGATGAAGTGAACATTGGTGATGATGCAAAAAGTGGGTCACTCTTACGAATGGCCTTAGGATAAGATTTACAGGGTGCCTTAGCTTTTACGGCACCTTTGGCATTCTGTAGGATAGTGTCCCCTTTTTGCCTGTCACCATAACCTGTGTAAAAACACGGTGTTCACTATTCTTTCGCCCTTTATTCGTCTGTGCGAATTTGCGTGTAAATATGCAAGCTGCGTGACAACGTTAGTAAATATGCAGCAAGAATGGAGGCAGATTAAAAATGGGATTTAGGAGAGTAGAAGGAGTAAATCCAACAAGATGTGATGCCCATGACTGGTCTCGGGTAGCGTGTCCATGCTAGGGACCGGTAGACCAACAACCCGTAAGTTAATTGTGACTATAAGGGAATTGGGACCCTTATGTGTACATGGTCATAATTAATGGTTGTAGGCCTAAACACATGGTGGTGGAGATGGTATGGGTCTATCAGTGAGTCATTAGGAAACTAGATGACGTGGCCTAGATAGGTTGTAGAGGTGTACAGTGATGTGTCACAGTGCACTACTAGTGGTGCATGGGCTTTGGACGGTATAAGTATACCTGCTGGGCTCTCACTAGTGTATGCTTGATTTTGTGATTGGTAGCTACATGCTGTTGGTGTGACTCCTCTTTCCATGACTTTGATTGATCCATAGCTTGGGGGCTAGATCTGATGGTTGGGTTGGTTTATCCACACATGTTCCCTTGTGGTGTTGCTGTGTATGGTATGCTTAGGCTAGAATCCTGTTATTGGTATCAGAGCTGGTCTAAGCAGGAGTTACCATTGAAAGTGCTGAGTGGAAATCTCGACATTCTCTCGAGAATCCGACGGAGTAAGCAACAAAATGGTGGAATTGTGGAATTTTTTCCCGTTGGAAATAATTTTCAAATTGCAATTAATTGTGTGGTAAGTGCACTACCAGGTTCACAATCGGTTCGTTTTTATGCTTTTCAAATTGGTTTCTTAAAAGGAATTCCGTGTCAATTCTGTTGTTGCCGATTACTCTATGGTTAGCATCTTTGTGAAAGCAACAAGTCACTTTATTGGTTGGCTAGATGTTTCCCTACAATCTCTTATTCTTCTTATGAATGGTTACTGTATTGTAAATGCTGTCTATTGCCTGTTTGGAAGCTGTTTTGGTTTAAATCAGTGGGAATAAGTTGGAATAGAAGCAAAAATACTCTAACCGGTTGGCTGTTGAGTGTTGAGTGTTGATGTTGTTGACAGAATTGCAAGGCTGTTTACTATGGAATCACATGCTTATGTTTTGTTTTCCAGCAAACAAACGGTATGTTTGCAGGATTGTGAGCCTGTAAAGCCATTCTTGAGGATGGCTGGGTTCAGATTAAATGACTATTTGTGAAAGTAGTTGTTAATGCCTGCAAAAACTAGGGTTTCTGGAAAATTTTGACAGCACAACTGCTGTTTTTCAGGCACAGTGAAGCAAAACCCTACAAAATCTTGCTTTAAAACTTTGCTTATGCTTCAAATAAGTAAATGAAAGCTATAGAAAGTAAGAAAATGTTGTGAAAGCAAAGAAATCTGCAAATAACAACAGAGGGATTTGCTTTTGTGCTTCCTGCATTCAACAACTTAAAAAATTGTGGGAAAAAACTTCTTAAATGATGCTGGAAACCTTGTTGTAACCGCCCTCCTTATTCCCTGTTACCTGCATGGACTTAATTCACCATGAGGAGTGATGGAGGGTGCTTTCATCGCCCTCATGCTCTCTCTCTCTCTCTCTCTCTCTCTCTCTCCTCTCTCTCTCTCTCTCTCTCTCTCTCTCTCTCTCTCTCTCTCTCTCTCTCTCTCTCTCTCTCTCTCTCTCTCTCTCTCTCTCTCTCTCTCTCTCTCTCTCTCTCTCTCCGGCGCGCGGATTCCGCTCTTCTTAACAGTTGTTAATGGATTTTCGTTAACGATTAATTTTGGTTTTTTATTGCTTAAGTACCCATCTGCCGATTCATTGGTATAATTTGTTAATGAAAGCACGTATGGTCTAAAAAATTAGTTTTTTTGTAGACATTGCTTAATTTAGCAATTATTATACCCGTAATGAATGCATTATCCGAACGAAGTTTATTTAATTTTCAATTGGCAAGCAAATGGACACCGATAAAATTTTGGAGGGGGGTGCTACCGAGATTCACCCAGCATCACCAGGAAGTGATGGGGGAAATACCAAAATTCAGTAGGCCTCACCCGACAGTGATGACACCCTAGACTCAGAAAAACTGTTGCAAACTTTAGGCAAGGCAGTTTTAGAACTTCATCAGAGCAATAAACAACGGGATAAACAAATGCAAAATCTATTTAATCAACTACATGCTATTAACTCTAACAACTTGGGCTACCAACCGAAAATATTTTCCGGCGATAAAAAGTTTAAACGTCCGGAAGTTGTTGAAGACTGGATAAACTATTGGACAAGCTACTTTAGCTTGCATAACTTCCTAGAGGATAAACGAATTTCATCGGTTCTATTATTTTTAGAAGGCAAAGCCTCTTCTTGGTGGAAGAAACTTTCCACGAAACCGGTGACTTGGGCTGGATTCCTGACGGAATTCTGAAAAGCTTTTGTCACAATAGACAATTTCGAGTTGTATACTTGGTTTATCAACTGCAAAATGGGTAGCTGAGAACTGGACAGTTATGTCCAAGAGTTCTTGGACTCTTTGGCCAAGGGGTCGCTATTTGATCGAAAGTTAGCAAAGTGGCAATTTATTGCCGGACTGCCAGCTGACTATCAAAATGAATGCAAACAAAATATCCTTAATTCACTAGGGGATGTTATCCGTGTGGCGAAATCCTATGATAGTACAGTTGTTGCATCACGAAAAAAGCGTGCACGGCCAAACGGCCCCAAAACCCAAGCAAGAAAAATCTAACAAACATAGGAAGCAGTTTTTTGACGAGCTAGAGGTAGAAGCATACCAACACCCAAAGAAAAAGAAGAATAAGAAAAAATTGGTGGTCAAAGACAAAGCACGGTTGGCGGCGGTTAAACATGAATCTGTATTTCCTCTGCAATAAATCTGGGCATCGTGCCAAACAGTGCCCCGGACGGAAAGCAAAGTCGTCAAGTTTCATGACTATGTATTTACCGACAGGTAAATTGGAAGTCAATTTGTTGAATAATTATGACTGTACTTGTAACTTTAGTGCACTGTCTTTCAAGCCTAATAAATTATTTCGTGTGAGAGGCAAGTGGTTGATGTCGAATTGGTGAAGTGAACGAACTTTCCTTCATTGAGATCAGTACAGACTTTTATCTCTCCCTGAGAGGTCTTTATGAGAAAGACCCACATTTTATAGGGTTCTAGCAGTTTCATCAAGCGGGACTGATAATCATGGTGATCAGTCTGGGGGGAAGGATATAAAGGGTACTGATGACTTCTCTATCCGAAATGGACTTTTGTTCGGAAAGGGAAGGTTTGTGTGCCTGATGTGGATATTGTTAAGAATAAAATTCTTTATGAATGTCATGACTCACCATGCATAGGACATCTCATACATTGGATTTGGTACGAAGGGATTTTTATTGGCCAAAACCCTTTGTATCCTGTGCTATGGAGGTGGGCTGCCAGGGCAAAAAAAATTTGCCCTGGCCAACGCCCAACAGGCAACTCTTGAAAAAATCAAAGTTTTGTCTTTTTTTCAGAGGTAACTACCTGATATGACAACCCAATCCGAGAACACTACCGAGTTGAAGATTGTAGAAGGTAAATGAATATCCAACCATTCCAAGGAGCTAAAAGCTACAATAGACCAAATTGTGATGATCAAATGTGAAGCGAAAAAAATACAGCTTTAGTGACCTTGCTTAACAACCTGCCAAAATCCTACGATATTTTTTTTTCTATCTTTGGAAGCATAGCTCAAACAAAGGACATATCGGACATCAAGGCAGCTCTTTCATGAGAAAAGTTATGTCTGTCTGTTGGGCGCTGGCCAGGGCAAAATAAATTTGCCCTAGCAGCCCACCTCCATAGCACGTCGGCGTGCTATGGAGGTGGGCTCCCAGGGCAAAAAAATTTTTGCCCTGGCCAGCGTCCCATAGGCAGATTATGTGGAGCGCTGACCAAGGCAAAAAAGTTTTTGCAATGGCAGCCCACAGATCATAGCGAAAATACAAAGCTTAACGTTAGAAAAATGTAGATTTGATAGACATTTCGATGCATGGTAGAACCCCTCCACGCTTCTTGAAATGTGAGCAGTTTGCAAAACTTAGAGCTCAATGATTTGCCTGTGAGGCATTGGCCATTATTAGTATAGATCTGCTTGTGGGGTGTTGGCCAGGGCAAATCTATGGTTCATGTAAGCCATTATTAGTAATAATTCTCCTAGTTAACGTTATCAATTTCCACTCAACATCTTTAAGGTACCACTACACACTCTATGAAGTTGAACATTTACATGTAAGCATTCCTTGGTGTAAAATTCTCCCTCTTCAGACTACTTTTTCTCTCCTAAGTTTTATTGATCATCTTTCAAATTCAAGGTTTCATGGCAACCATAAGGATCATGTTTCGTGACTCAGAATTTTTCTATGAAGGAGAGGATAGAGATACCACAAGGATTGCAGAGGATGTGATCAACACACATTTTTTGCTGGCAAATCAGAACTTTCGGGCTTATCATTTAATCTCTCAAATATCTGCCAGCGCTCCCATTTTGATTCCTTGTGGAACATTTAAACATTATGCTACAAAATTTTTCATTGTCGAACATAGTCTAAGCAAAAACATTTCTATACAAATTGAATCTAGTATTGGCACCTCCAATCACACAAATCAAGATGCAATGGTTATAATGGATTTGAATTACGACAGATCTCCCAATCCACATTGGGATGCAAGCCCTTCTCCTGTTGCACAAAAACTTTCCAGTACAACCACTCATGTATCAGACACAATGCATGTATTTGACTTGATCAATAGTCTTCCCATCAACAGCAAATTATGAAAGCTTGTTAATGGAGTGAGAAATATTCTCATTGTAGATGAGCTTCCGAGCAGATACGATGGTGATGTCATCTATGAATTGCCAAACATTTCTGAAAAACACAGTTCAATGGAGGGAATGGAACAGAGCAAGGATGGCCACCCTTGGGTACTTTATGTAACAACCACTATTTCTGGTTTTGCCGGTGATGTTCGAAAGTCATATTGTGGAGGCTCTTTTATATGCGAGAATGAATTGTGCAGCAATTTACAATCTTTTGGAAATGCAAACAGAACCAAATGGAAGGGAAGATTGAGCGTGCGTTGTCCTCTTGGTACTGTGCAGAAACATCATGGTGGATTTTCGTGTTATCATTATAGTTTTAGACCAACATGTGTTGGGTCTTGTCTTGCCAAAATATATTATGTTATATCACATGATGTTCGATATACAAGGCTCGCAATTCATTTAGGGTCACATTGTCATGAGGTGGTTGAAGGTGAATGTTTGGCATACACGGAATATTGTCAAAAATCTGGTTGAAGATCAAGTTTCTAAATTGCTTGGTGTTGGACAAAAGAAAATTGAAAAAGAGGCTGCAAAGATTGATAATGAATCAGTTGCTCTCTGAAAATGGCTCTAACGATTGAGATGTTAGATGCTGATAAATTTTCAGCTATGTTGGACCAATTACAACCCTTGATGAATCAAAGAAGGTGGTATATAAAAATTAATCTACCTAGATTGTTTTCATTATCGGTTTTTTTTTAACATATGTTCTGCATGTTCTGTTGTGTGCTATGAATGGTTCTTTCACTGGACTTATCGTCAGGTTGAGAAAGTGGATAGATGACCTCAAAACCCAACAATCAAGCCAACATGGATTCTGGTGAATTCCATTCTGAAACTTAAAATGAAGTGTCAGTATGACTATTTCCAAGGATCCTTGTTCCCTGGGCAGGTTTCAAATATCGTTAATGAAAGATGTTTTATCTTCAAGATGTCTACTGGTTGGGTCGGCTTCAGGTGTGACTACTGTCAAACAAATGCAGAAGGTGGTGCACTAAAACACTCATGGATTTGTTTTGATCATGTTATAAAAATACGTGGCTGGACCACAATGGTAGCCCATGTTTATGATCCCAGGTCTGTTTATTCCATTGGACGATTTCTTTTCATATCATTCTAACCAATCGCTATCTATCTAAGAATCGGAACTTCCTTGTACAATATACAAAGCTTGCAAACTATAGCTATTTGTGAGATGAAGGTGGAAGACACAAAGGTGCAAGTAAAGTTCT
>MU834424.1:0-47092 GCA_029204225.1 Diphasiastrum complanatum | reverse complement strand
AAACCTAAACATCTCGCTTAAGCATGTCTGTAGTAGAAAATAGAATCTATCGATTTTTCCGGTTTCCATTCCATCCCACTTACTTCTCAGCGTGCAGAGGAAGGCACGAAAGAAAGGAATCGACATGCTTGGATGAATGATCCCCAAGACAGAAGCTATCCTTTTAGTGAGGTAAACTTGCCAAGCCCTGCTACCTGCGTGCCACAAGCAATACAGGAGATCTTGCCATATCTTTTTCATATCCTTGTCATTTATTTCCTTGCGTCGAGAAAGCCAAGTTTCAAGGAGAGCCAGGCCCCTTTCACGAGTCTCCTTATCAGGAGAAGACAATTGAGCAGATGGACATGCATCTCTACCATCTGCACCACTAATGTGTGTGCCTTCCGTATTTGAATTTCGTTTTAGTTTCATCCTACAAATACGTCTAAATAGCAGCAAACCTAAGTTTCGGATAAACGAACCAGTCGAAGATACTGTCCAAAACCTTCAGATGCCTACCTACACTAATCTCTTTTCATAACTGGCAGCAACGTTCGCTGCTGCCTTTGCTTCACAAACTTCGCAATCGCATGTGAAACCTTCACTTCACAGACTTAATCTGGAGCATTATTCAGATATTAAGAGCAGCTTCACGGTTATCGATCCGCCTTCAAGAAACCAGACTTTCAGTCAAAACAACCTTGCTGTAAAAACAAGCACAAGATCCCAGTAAAACACCCTCTCAACAACCAGCCACGATTCACAATATCAACCTCCAACTGCATCAGAAGCCAAAAACCAAAACTACGAAGCTATATGTGGATCAAATAATACCTGATTTCAGGCTTCTGAAGACGACCGGTGAAACAGGATACGAACGGATGCAAAATGGATTTTAATTCTCAACCAAAAAAAAATTTGACAAGATCAGCATCATTTTGCAGAAATCTGCTGATCAAGATCACGCTCTTACAGCATCTGCATCCAAAACATTCAAAATCTCCTTCGCTCTCCCTCTCCCTCTCCCTCTCTCGCAGCAGCAGCAGCAAAATAGAACGAAAGAAAGAAAGAAAAAGAGTACTCTCTCTCTCTCTCTCTCTCTCTCTCTCTCTCTCTCTCTCTCTTCTCCGTGCTCTGGCATTAAGTGACAAAGCCAGGCCTGCAACCAGCTATAAACTGACGTACGCACAAACACGTTCACTTTACATCCTTGGGAAAATAAAGGCTTGCCGCTCGTCCCAAAAGAGCTGTTGGTTGCAACTTTCCCTATATTTTTAAATTCATTTAAGAAGCGAGAAACCTCGAGCGAGGCCAGGCCAGGCCAGGCCAGGCCAGGCCCGGCCCAGCTGGGAATTTTCAAATTCGGGGTCACCCCTTTTTAGGCTTTGTAGGTGGCCAAATTTTGTCTCAAATACTCCAAACTCGCAAACTTGCAGTTTGACGGCCGTATTGATCGTCAAGAGTCATTTTGGTCGTAAAATATAGGCTTCCTAAAAATTTGGCCGTCATAGCAGACGGGCACATACAATTCAAAAATGTCATTTTGACATGCGCCTTTATTTTTTTACTTGTATAGATTCACAATAAATATATTATACACCACTTGAAACTTCCAAAAAAATTCAGCCCAAACTTTCACATTCATGATTCAACTTTAGCCCTTCTAACTTGGGGGCTCATCTTTGAAATTAGTAATCATTTTTAAACTATCAAACTTCATTTCAGATCTGAAAGCCAAATGATTTATCAAACCGTCATTGAAAAAAAGCATGACAGGCAACCTTGACCGTCAACAAACTACAAGGCTGCTCCAAACTATTGGTGAATTCGATAGCGTGGTATTGTCGTGTTGCAATACTGCTAAGGGCCTCTTTCCATGCAACCTGTTTGTTTCACTGGGACATGGTGATGTTTTTTGATAGCATGGGTGGAAGGACGGGTGAGTGGGGTTGTAGATTTCTCAAAAATTAGGTGCTGGAGAGAATGGGTGTCCCGTTAGCCAGAGCTGGATGAACAAGCCACATCGAAAGAGTCTCTAAGGGCCTCTTCACATGCACACCCCTGTCATTAGGATTGATGTAGGATTCGTGCTCTGTCTAGGCACGCATTCTCTAATGTGTCTTTGCATGCTTCAATCTTGTTGCCCTGCTATGATCATGCGCTTTTGGAATTGATGCTCGTTTTTATGAAACTGCTTAGGGCTTCGATTGGAGATCATCAGGTGTTGTTGCTCTAAAAATGGACAATCTCGCAACCATATTGAAAATTTGTAGGTGATTTGCAAATGGCAACCGGACCCATGGAAGCCCAATTCTTTGTTAGACATGTTGGCTTGGGAAATCTGACCTAACAACGAGTGAGGGAACAGGTTGTGTGTTTTCGTGACATATGAATGGCAAGGCCCCACTCGGGAACCCATGCCTCATGTGAAGGTTGGCGAGCTAGGTGAGGCCACATGTGAAGAGGCCCTAATCCTTGCTTAGATCCATGCCCCATGCCCCTCATACTAAAATTGATTCCATCGTGAACTTATGAAAGATTAGTCCCCCATGAACTTTGCATGGACTCGTCATGATAAAAATAGGTCTCCATTAAACATCAACTTCAGAGGGCCTTTCACCCCACTCTCTAGAGGCCATCTGAAGGCTTTTGTTTCAATTAATCCTTCTAGTCAACGTGTTTTCAATTGATATTCTATTTTTCGCAAGAATTGGTAATGTCTATATAGCAAGAAACAAATGTTACAATTAGTAGTATATGACATTTTCAAGAAGTTAATGACCTTGAATAATTCACAAATGATACTATGGATAATGTATAGTGGTTCAATCACCCTCCAACATATTTTTATGATAAAATGCAAAAGCATCAAACAAATGTTGCAAAAACATTGCTTTGTAGATCCTACTTATGTCTTATACAACTATGAATATCATGACCTTGAATATGTTTTTAGTAAATTATTCAATACTACAGATTGACATTGAACTAACATTTTTGGTATCACGAATGTCTAATGAATTAGAAATCAGAGTCGATCTGATGTATGTTTTATGTAAGCCATAAATGTGATACTGTAATTATTGTACAGTTAAATTTAGGTATGCAGTTTATCTAGTTTACTATATTTGGTAGTGATCGGGACATGACCCACCATTGACTTATCAGTCAGGCACTCGTCCTGTAGCCGGCTACCCGGATTAGCCGGGTAGCCACAGTGACAAGAAGTTAGCATGTACAATAGATTTTTGAAAGCTTTTGTTGTGTTCAAAGGCTTGTCTTGAATTAGTTAGTATTTTAGCCCAATTGGGTGTATTAGTTGTACAAGTGCCATTTTTAGTATGTTGACACTTGTCGAGCCCATATAGTTTGGGGCTTTCACTATGTGTACATATTTCCTTAGTAATACATTAACTTTTGTTGTGCTATCTTTGAGAGCTTGAGGTGCTTGAGCTATGGTGACTATGGTGGTGATTTGCATATACTAGATATTCAAAAAGTTAACTTGGTAACATAGTAGTAGGGTGTTGTAGGTATGCACGATCCAATGGAGCCATCGGTTAGCGTCATTTACCAAGAAAGCTAGCACGCAAAGCATCTCAAGTGAGAGGACTCATACTGGTTATCGGCAGTCTAGATGGCAGGAAGTGGCAAAGTTCCTTCGATTCGATTTTCAGGGAAGCAATCGGCAAGGTCGAAGTAAGAATTCAGAGAAAACCTTATCTTTTTTCTTGTGAATTCCGAGAAACCGTCAATAAGGGTTTTATAGTTCACTGTATGGACAGACGTTTGACACAACGATATTTGTAGAGATCTGCAAAGAACAGTGACAGAGAGCCAAAGTAATTTACAAGGATTGATTTGGTGCACAATGGAGAAAGTTGGGCATTTCTCAGTTCTTCTGGGTTTGTTATAACCTTCTTGAGAAAGCGGACTGCTTGTAGTCAATTTGGCACCAGTCGGTGAGCTGTAAATTAGACCATAGAGCCTGAGGTAGGACGACCTCAGTGGGGTAGGTAGTTACAAGAATAATCTCAGAGTAAGTCTAAGAACCATGAAGGCTACAAATTTTTTGAGCTAGATTTTACAAGCAAAAAATCCTGGATCTTTCACATTAGAAAATGATTTTTGGAGCTATCAATGGCTATGGTGGGCACCCTAGTGCAATAATCATAATGTCAAGAAGCTGTGGCGGGCCTTGGAGAACAAAAGGTGTTGGATTAGTTTCTATCCAGGGGTTTCCATAACCAAGAATCAGTTTCAATGTTGAAAGAGAGAAAAAAAAAACGTGGAGGATGGATCGTGGGCGACTTGTGTGCGCCCTCACCACAACTGGCCCATAGTTTCTTGAGGGTTTTCATGTCTACAAGCGTGTGGATCGGCACGTGAAAACAAGCAAAACCGTTTGATCAGGTTCGGAATGGATCAACAACAAAGATCATGCCATGGGAAAGTGACATGGGCTCGAAATCAAGAGCAACCAATGGATTTGTAATGAAGACGGCCCATGAAAAAATGAGGGGCAAAGGCTTGCTTTGTTGTAAATCAGTGGGTTGTGCAGAAGCTGGGAGCAAGCTAGATAAATGGATCGGAAAAGCAACAGTTAGCAATAGGATAGTTCAAACAACGGATCAAACAACTGTAGAACAAATCGCACTCTGATTATTATCAACAAATGAGTACAATTGCATGAAGTTATTACTTCAGCTTGTTGTGCGTGATAACGTTGATACATATTGATCTGATTGATAGATTACAACTATCAGAAGTAGTCTTCTAATGAAGATTCTAGGATAGATATGTTACAAAATATCTACAACTGAATTTCCTACATTTATTACATTCGACTCATTGTATTGACTGTATGTACAAAGTGGGCGGACATCAACGTAGAGTCGTCGAGTCGGACAATATCGTAATTTACACTAATTTGGATTTTTTCCGCAAATTGAACTAGGGTTGAAAAATTCAAAACCGATCCGAACCAAATACATTTGAAAAATTCAAAACAAATCCGAACCGAACATGTTCGGAATATCCCCTTTTGATGGGATTAAGATTGGGTCTGAAAAATTCGAACATAACAGTTTTTTTTATCTTCTATACATCTTTCAGGATGCTCATTAATAAATGAATTTGAGCAACACTCCCCCTTAATATGGATAATATGTCGTTGAATCTGAGATGATGCTCCTTAGAGAGGGCCTTCGTAAAGTAATCTGTTGCCATAATTTCCGTCCTGCAGTAGTGTTAGAATCCCCATCGTCGTGCCGATCATTGCTAATGCACAAACAGGTGGCGACGAACCCTATGTTACCGCCAACCATAGAGGTACTGCCACCTCACCCTCGTGCACTGGAGCTACAGACCACCATCAAGCAAGCTCGGATCTCATGTAAGCCATGGTGTCCCATACCACCATGCCTTACCCTCGACCCATGCCTACCTACATCCTGAGGCCTAGATACTCATCCTAACCTGACCACCAGCGGAAGAGCTCTTCATTCTCCAGAAGAGAATGAATGCCAAGCTCATGGAGATCCACCTCTATATACATAGTCCACGTGGGTCATCTCCATCCATAGGAGTCTTGCATGACCAATGACATGCGGTAGTTGTGCATGCTGACGCGGGTCAATAACAACAAGTCACTGCGCACCAATAACACATTGACATGTGGCACCCAAAAGACCTATAGCTCCATATCAACATTTTGTCCCATAACTGAGACACCGTCACCTCAAATTTCATGTTGCGTGCCCTTATGGGTACGTAACATTTGTGAAAATATTGTAAAATTAAAATAATATTAAACTTAGAGATTCAAGTTTTGGAGTTTGTCCTAACTTGAGGTAGACTAGTCTAGTAACTTTCCAAGTTGAGTCAAGGTAGATTTTTAGTCTCCATAGTGATGTGTAGGTCTAGAACCTGTCAAGAAGCATGTGAGGCTACTCTTGTAGGTCAAGGATTCTCAAAAAGAGAGATTCTCAAGTCTTCTCCATTTCTCTTTTTGTCATCTAGTAGAGAGGTAGAGGCAATGTGGCATCTAGGTTGCTTTCTCTCTCCACGAGTTCTAGAAGGCCTCTTGTATTATAAATAAGGTGGCTTTGTACCTCAAGAACACACTTCTTCAAGTAAAGCTTCCATTTGATCCATTGTAGGGGTAATGATAGTTAGATTGTGATGAATGCTTTGCCTTCTTGCTAACTAGCTTGCCAATGTTTTCCATCTCTTTGTTTTTGGAATAGAAGCTAGTTTAGTGTGCAAACATTCATTTCCTTGATCCTTGTACTTGCAGCTGGTTCACACGTGTGAAAAATTTTTCAACATTCCCTCCCCCTTTAAGAGTCTCCTCCTAAAGGAAGCAAACCAGGGAAGTTCAGGCTTAAATAGTCCTCTCTCTCCCAAGTGTCCTCATCATCTAACTTGCCTTTCCAAAGTACGAGAAATCCAGAAACCAAACGGTTTTTCAATTGGTGATGATGAACGTCAACAACTTTTTCAGGTACGTTTGGAACAAAGGTAGATAGATCCTCTAAATCAACTAGTTCACCTTCCGGAATTAGGGAATCCTTTCTACTAAGTCATTTCTGTAAACGACTTACATGAAAAACAGGATGAACCCCACCCCAATCGGAAGATCTAGCTGATAAGCAGGTTGATTTTCTTTACAGCCTTATAAGGTCCGCTATAACGAGGAGATAGCTTATGACATTTTCTCGTCTGAAGTACCTTCAATCCTTAGGGATTTTAAGATACACCTAGGTTCTGACCTCAATATCCCAAGGTGAGCAACCACGGTTGGCATAAAACTGAGCTCTATCTTGAGCGGTTTTCATGCTTTCCTTGGCCACTAGTAGCATTTCTTGCATATCTTGCAAGAAATCTACTACAGCTTGCACCTTGAAACCTTTGAGTCCGACCGAAACTGGAGAACGCGGCTGAAAGCCATACATCAGCATAAAAGGATTGAATCCGGTGGCAAAATGCTTAGCACTATTGTGCGCGAACTCAACCATTGGGAGATACTTTTCCCAATCAGATTGTCGATGAGCATATCTTTCAACGTCTGGTTGACACGTTCTGTCTACCCATCAGACTCCGGGTGATCCGAAGAACTAAGACTAAGGGTTGTTTCAAGTTTCTCAAAAATAGCTTGCCAATGAACTTGGTTGGAGTCACGATCACTAACAATATCATTCGACAAACCATACAAACTAAACAACTTTTCAACGAAAAGTTGGGCTAGTTCAAATGCCTTGACAGTTAATTTAGTTGGTATAAATTGTGCCATCTTGGTTAGCATGTCAACCACCACCCAAATGGCATCGTGATCACTCCGGATTTTAGGGAGTCCAACCACAAAATCCATTGAAATACTTTCTCATTTTTTATTGGGAATTTCCAAGGGATGTAGAAGACTCGCAACTTTGAGTCTTTCTGCTTTGTTTTGCTGGCATTGTTCACAACTGTGAACATATGCCTCCACATGACCTTTCATCTTAGGCCAGAAGAAATTCTGCCTAACAAGGTCAAGTGTCCTTTGTATGCCTGGGTGACCAGCACAAGGGTTGTCATGACACTACTGCAGGATTTGGGCACGTAAGTCCTCCCTATCCGACACACAACTTTTCCCCTTCCGAAAAAGCAGACCATTCCTTATGGAATAGTCTTCAAGTATCTTATCATTTCGGGATTGCTTGGGATCCTGCATCCCAAGTTTATTTCATCACTAAATCTAGAAGATCCTGTCAGGACATCTAGCAAGATGCGACCAAAAAACCTATCGGTTCGACAAAGACCATGTAATGAAAGATACAAATCAAATTGGATCTCAACAAAGCATAATTGATTAATCTCTCCAATCTGACTCAAGGCATCGACAACACAATTTGACGTACCTTTATGAATGATAATCTTGTATGGAAAAAGAGATACAATTTGGCTTCCAAGAATCAACTCTATCTAATGGTCAACACTCCTTTGAGGAGGTAGGCCAAAACATCAAGGAGTTTATCAGGAAAAAACATTGCTATACTCTTGCCTAAGTTTGTTAAATATTATTCTTTTAGGTGAGTTAGCACTTAAGGGATTATTTACAGACACATTCAAAGGCAAATGCGATAAATCAATATTTAGACTCTAGACTGCATGGTCATCCACATAAGCTTCATCTTTTAAGAAACATAGACAAATACCAGAGTCTTTCAGATATTCAACAACTTCTAAAGTAGAAACCAATGGATCAAAAGGCCTATTTACATCGCCTTTTAGCTCAACCAACGAGCCCTTATGCAAAAAGAAAATATTATGTGTACCATAACTCTTTCTTAAAGACTCGTTTTTTAAATAAAACCATTCTTTTCCTAAGATTATGTCTACGCTATCCAAATTCATGATATGAAAATCTAGTAGTTCAACATAATCTTGAATCTGAAGCGGTAGTTGAGGAACAAGCTGATCCCAAGCTTGTCGATTTTCCTCCGACGCCATTTTCACCACATACAAGTGATTACTTGGCACGGTAGCCGCCTTGAGTTTCTGCACCAGTTTAGCATTTATGAAGTTATGTGTGGAACCATCATCAAAAAGAACAGTCACAGCTTGGCGTCCTACGATTCCATTCATACGAATGATCGTGGGGGCCCAAAACAGCTATATTAAAACAACAATTATCGCAACTAGTGTCATCCTTAAAGGATAAATCAACAAAAGAAATACAAGAATTACTTGGCGCTTTAGAGAATTTAGGTTGCCCGCCAGATTTCTTTCCGCCTTGGGAACCGGTGTCCGTCTTGTCTCTTTCTCGCTTCTTAAAAAATTTATTTTCTTTTTGTTCACCTTGGGCAAACTTGGCTCCTTGCGAGAGGCAAAATGGACGTCATCAAAGATTTTCGCAAAGCAAACTGCATCTTCGATAGTCTGCGGTTGGTTACGCCACACTTCTAGATGAAATTCTTTTGGAAGCCCCAAAATAAAATGTAGCTTCAACGAGATAGGATCGATTCGTGAAGCGAATTGGGGCAAAATTTCTTGGAATTCCTGGATATAGGCATCTAAGGCCTAGTACCCATCTGCACGATGGCGAAACGTCGCCAATACTCAGATCCTGCCACCATGTGAACGCCTTACCGCATAAAAACATGAGAGCAGAAGCGATCTTTGTACCATCAAGTGCATCATGCATGAAAAAAATGACTATTCCACTGATCAAGCCATGACAATACCACATCGGGAAGCCGGTCCTTCTTTTCGTCCGAAAAAAATTTCGGATTGAACATTGGATAAAAACCAGCGAACCGTGAGTGCGTCAAAGAACGCCACTCTTGTTCGACCGCGACATGCTTGGCTTGCATGTCCAGGATTTGGTTTTGCAGCAAGTTCAAAGCTTGAACAAGTTGATTAGTATCTACATCAGGAGGAGGTGGTGGTGAAGACGGTCCTTCACCCGAGGGCATAGTAGGATCCACGGTGCTCTAAGGAAGGAGGCACAAGAAAAACAGCAAGGGCTTCGCAACAAAATGGCTTAGAGAGCTTGAGAGATCTATTCAAAGAGACTAGGCCACAATTAAGCTCCTCAATGATGGAAATGGAGCCCCATCTCACTCCTTTTCCCTCCTAAAAAGCCTTGCTGGGTGGCGGGCCCTATGGATGCCACCTAGCAAGCACATGGGCCCTAATAACAAGTGGCATCCCCTTATGGGGTCCACCTACTCTCACAACACATGGCTACCACCCTCCCTACGCCACCTCACCCAAGGGTCACTTGGGTCACGTCCCACCTTTTGGGTCACCACCTTAACCTCTTGGCCTTATGGCCCAAAGACACACCTAAATCTCCTCTAAGGCTTATCCTTAGGCTTAGGAAAAGGTGCTGGTACAACTGTACATTCAAGAGAAGGAGGTGGAGGAAAAAACTTCAAATTTCCTTCCAAAAAGTGAAGAAGATGGAGGAATTGCAAATTTTTTTGTGTGTGTAGGTGGAGCTTTACAAGGAGGTGGTTTAAGATCAAGAAGGAGGCTAATAAAGATTGGAAGAAGGGCACATAGATTTGTACTTGCAGCAAGTACAGCCTGCAAGTATAGTTGTGTACTTTTCTTTTATTTCCCCCCTTTCTTAAAAATTTCCATGACAAAGCTAAGGTTCAAATAGTTTATGCGTTTTCAAGCTTGCAAAATAAACTTTTAAACACAAAGTTTCCTTTTAAAACTTTGAAACTAAAATTTGAAAACTTAACTTATAAGCTTTAACATGTACTTTTTAAAGTACACAAAAGTTTAATCACAAAGTTACTAATTTAAAGTTTACAAAGTTTAATAGTCAAAGTTTTCAAAGTTTGTCAAACATTAAGCCTCATTTATTTCTTGCAAAGTCTACTTTTACTTGTGACTTTATTTACCAACCAAACATCACATCACAAATACTTTGTTGAAATTACAAAGAAGATGTAACTTAAAAAGATAAGTAACACCTCTTCTCAACACAAGAAATAATACACAACCTCCTGGTGTGTGCGTCTGGAGCCAGCAACCGCCTGGTGACCGCCTGTCACAAAATCTGACAGAGTGGTACAGACTGTGTGCACAGGCGGGCTTGCATGTGCCCCGCGCATGTGCCCGACAATATATATATATATATATAATTTGCTTTGCATTAGGTATATATATATATATATATATATATATATATATATATATATATATAAAATTTGCTTTGCATTAGGAAAAACCAGAAACCAAAAAAAATATCCGACTTCTGACTTCCGAGTCCCAAAATAAGGCCAGAAAATGAAATCGGCTTTTGAAGTTTTTAAACCCGCCAAAAATTCAAAAAATCGACAAACTTCCACCATAGCTTGCAAAGGTGGGTCGTTTTCAATCAAAACGACCTCGGATTGAGACGAACCAAAAAGCAAAGTTGTTCAGTTCGATTCAACGAATTTAATAAGCCTTCCAAAAACATCAACAACCAAAAATGTAAGTTAGAGCGATTGCACCTTATTCACAATTATCGGTAGCTCTAATCCCAAATGTTACCACTGACACGACGATGGTAGTACCTCAGCGGCGTGTCGGTCATTTCTAAAGCATAAACAGGTGACGAACGTTACGTTACCACCCAACCATAGAGGTCCTACCACCTCACCCCATGCACTAGAGCTACAGACCCCCATCAAGCAAGCTCAGATCTCATTTAAGCCATGGTGTCTCATACCCTCGACCCATGATTACCTACATCTTGAGGGCTAGATACTCGTCGTGACCTGACCACTAGTGGAAGAGCTTTTCATTCTCCAAAAGAGGATGAATGCCAAGCTCATGGAGATCCACCTCTATATACATAGTCCAGGTGGGTCATCTCCGTCCATTATATTCTCGCATGACCAACGACACATGGCAGTTGTGCACACTGACGCAGGTCCATAACAACGAGTCACCACATGCCAATAAGACATTGACATGTGGCACCCAAAAGACCTATAACTCCATATCAGCGTTCCGTCCCATAACTGAGACCGTCACCTCAAATTTTCTGTTGTGTGCCCTTATGAGTACGTAACAAGTAGACTAGTTAAATCTCCTTGCTTTGCACTTTCTCCCTTAAATAATGATAAGTTTGGTTCGTGAATGAAATCTCGTATTGAGAGAGAGAGCAATGGCGCTTTTATTTTCACATAAAATACTTGTTGGATGTGATTGTGCAAGGTTGATTTCTACTAGCAGATGCCTCAGCCAAATTGCCTCCTTCGTACCATTCGTGGCAACAATATGTTCTGATTCCGTTGAGGATAATGCCATTGAGGTCTGCTTGAGTTGTCTACTAGATGTCTATCTGGTAAGGATACAATCTTATGGTGGCAATGAGATTTTCTCAAGTTGATCCTTAGTCGCTCATTGATGTAAGCTTTACAGGCCTATGCTTGTAAGTGTCTAATAGGATGTCAACCTAGCTAGATGGAGGATGTAAGTCTCATCCTCCATCTAGATGCTAGTCATCCTCTTATAGGGTCAATTGGATATGGCCCAGTTGAAAAAAGAGTGTATGCTCAAAGAGCTTGATACAATATGCCCCTATACCAAATTGACCTGACTCTCAGAATGAAATCAGCTACTTGTTCAGGAAGGTCGAGCCTTGTAAGAAAATGTTGTCTGACTTCCAAAACATGTTAAATTTATTCAAAGGCAAAGCTACCTTAGAGTTGGCCAAGACAAAGACAATAATCAAAGATTATGAGCAAGCAACGGCCAACGTCCTCCAGACCACACCTCGGATCCAGATGTCGGTCATGCCAACATTTTTGCCACCACCTCAAGATCAGGGGCAGGATGACCAAGGTATTGGACAGATGGAGGGGGATCAGAAGAAAAGCTCGACTTGTTGCCAGAGGATTTTCTCAGGTTTCTTAACGTCGATCATACTGAGACTTTCAGTCTAGTAGTTAAGCATTCTTCTATTTGGCTTTTGCTATCATTTGTCGTTGCAGTAGATTTGGAAATACATCAAATGGATGTAAAGATAACATATCTTAATGGAGTTATTGAAGAGGACATTTACACGATGCAACCTGAAGGTTACAATATCAAAGGTAAACACAATCATGTTTGTAAACTCCATAAAACAGTTTATGTCTTGAAGCAATCTGTTCGAGCGTGGTTTCAAAGGATCAATATTTTTCTTATTGATTACAGCTACACACCAAGCTCTTTAGATTCCAATATGTACTTCAAGACTGTGCATTAGTCTTTTATCATCATCACTTTGTATGTGGACGACACACTACATTTTAGCAACAGTATCGATCTGATAAAAGAAGCCAAGAGATTGCTATCTTTCGAGTTCGACATAACCGATCTGGGCGAAGCTCATTTCTACCTTGGTATTCAAATCCAAGGAGACAGAAATCAAAAGTTGATCTACATTACTCAACAGAGGTACATCTACAATATGTTAGTAAGATATAATCTAGTTAATTGGAAGATAGCTCTCTCACCAATGGAACCATGTCTCAAATTGTCAAAGGACCAGAGTCCTCAAACAAAGAGAAGGAGCATATGTGTGAGTATCATTATCAATCGATAATAGGATCTCTTATGTACGCCATGATTTGTACCAAACCAGACATAGAATTGTAGTCAGCTCATTAAGTCAGTTTATGACCAATCCTTGTATAAGACATTGGAAAGCTCTTGTTAGAGTTATGAGATATCTTCAAGCTACTATGGTTTTTTGCATTTGTTATGGAGCAGTCGACAATGACAAACTCAACATTCTCAGTGGTTTTACATATGCAAGTTGGGCAAAAGATGTAGACACTCTGAAATCTACTTATGGATTTACATTCTTCCTCAAGAATGGTCCTATTTCATGGAACACTCGCAAGCATTCGTCGATAGCTCTATCTTCCACTGAATTAGAGTATATCACAACCTCTCAAGTTACAAAGGAAGCAGTTTGGTTGAGGAACTTACTTTCAGAACCAACAATCCTGCCAATGTAGTAAAATCAGCATCTACATACAAAATGAGATGCAAACTCTAAGAGATACTGATAAAACATGAACCAAAGCATAAAATATGGTTTTTGTTCGTAAAATTACAGTACCCTACTATATTTCACATGTGTGGATCCAAAAATAGTAAAATATGATCATTCTACCTATAAGATTGCAAGATATCATCAAGAGAGTGCACCAATGAGTAGTAGAACCCAAAGAGAACCATGTATAATGATGAAATGAGAGAGAGAAGAGAGAAGATGTGTCTCCTCTCAAACATATGATCTAGATCCAACAAGATCTCATCAATGCTTGATCTCGAATTTCCACAAAGGTTAGTGAAAACAATGTCATTGGTGGCACCATCGTACATCAAAAGATAGATTCCAAACTTTCCATCCAACACGAAGTAGAGTAGGTGAATATGAGTATCAAACCTAATAAATCCATCCCTCTTGAGTCCATAGCAAACCTCAATAAGCTCACCAATGAGATCTCCCTTGCCTTGAAGAAATTGCCTTTCGATTTGCTCCATGTAGGCTTCTCCAACCAACCTTTTGCCATCTCGATCATGAGTGATCAATTCACAATCATAGAATCCTTTGAGTTGATGAAGATATATGAGATCCATGTCTTGGATCCTCCCAAGAATCAATTTCCATTGCTCTTTCCTTCACAAGACTCCCTCTTAATGATTGCATCATAAGAAGTAGAAACCTCAAAGACATTAGAAGCCATGAAAAAAATGATTAGTACCTTCAACATAAGGATGATTGAAGTACTCTTTTTTTTCAAACAAGAACTTCTACTCAATGTTTTAGGTAATGACTCATATGATAATGATTCTTCCTCACTATCATTCACAATGACATCATTCCAAGTACAGCCTACTTTGAACACTTCACATACTTCTCTTCTTCTTGACTTGTGACCATCTCCCTCACCAAGTCTCTTGAATGAACCATTTGATCTACTCTATTTATGAAGACATGTGACTTTACTTGCTGCAAAAATGACTTTCTTGGACTCATAACAAAAGAATGTAGAAGAACCATCTCCTTCATGAATGCACCTAGCAACATCTTTTTCCATATGATCAAAGAAATCATTAACAACAACTTTTCATCCTTTTTGTTAGCCATAACAAAAGCATCAAGCTTGAAAAGTCTACCTTATATATTGCCCCGAGCAACCAAGATTTCTTCCTTTGTAATGAAACAAGCATCACCACCAAACTTTACCATGTATCATTTGACCAACACTTAACAAATTCTTTAAAAGTGAAGGAATGTAGAGAAAACCATCAAGTCTTGCCTTCCTATTAGTAGAGAGACAAATAGGAATTGAACCAATACCTTCAATCACACACTCACCACCATTGGCCATGTGAATTGCTTTCTTGGCTCCGTCATAAGTGACCAAAGAAGTAAAGAAATCCTTCTGACTAGTCATGTGGGAGCTAGCTCCACTATCAATCCACCATGAATCTTTGTCACCTTCACTTGATATTAAACTTGAAGAACACATCAAAAGAGAATCACCACCACCTAGATCCTCATCATTAGTAGTAAAGTTGATTTGCTTGCTACCTTCATCTCTTTGCTTCTCTAAACATTCATTAGCAAAATGCCCTTTGATTCCACAATAAAAGCATTTTAACTTTGACTTATCTTTCTTTTTGCCAAAAGAGGAAGTCTCACCTTGATCTTGCCCTTTAGACCACTAGCCTTTGGCGTTGCCCTTGAACTTGCCTTTGATGAAAATAGCCTCCTCTTCATAATGAGATGTCGATGCAGATCCACCTCCTCTTGATTGAAGCCTATACTCCTCATTCACCAAGATCTCTTGCAAATCCACAATACTTGGCAAAAAAGGGGCTAATTCTGGCAGCTGATATCTTTATGCACAGATAGAACACTGACATGCATACATAGAATACCAAACTGCAATCCAAGCCTAGAAAACTGATTACTCTTTACAAATTTACAGAATTGCTTAAAAGCAATCTGTCCAAAGGCAATGGGTTCTCTGTTCAAAGCTCTCAACAGGTATCCCATATTCGAATTGAAAATGGTGTACTCTTGCTCTGGTAAGAATATGGGAGCAAAAGCGAATCGCACAAAGCTATTGAGATTGGGGTCTCTGATATAAGAAAGCTTATATCCCCTTTTCTCCAGATAAGCTCCCTCCTGAAAAACTTCGCTCTCAGTGATGAAGTCGGGCTTAGTAACAGACATACTGCCGTTCATAGGCAAACCTAAGTGGTAAACTAGTGATGGCGGAAGAGAGCTTAATTGTAAAAATTCACGAAATCAGAAAGCAAGAGTGATGGAAAAGAGGTGGCAAAAAAACAAAAGTGTTTGAGGTTTTGGTATATTGATGATATATCGACGGATTAGGCAAATATTTAATGAAAGTGTGTCATTCGTTTTGAAGGTACAGACTCAACGATAAAGTATCTAGTCCTAAAAAACAAAAATAAATAAATAAATGAAAAATAAACAAAATACACAAATGCTTTGCTCAGTCCACAAAAGTTCAGCTCGATATTTATGAGTATTCAACTGCAAAAATAAATAATATACACAATCTATGAAACAATGTATATGATATTAGAAGCGAAGATTGTCATTTTTTTTGTTAAAATGTATGGGCGAAGGTCTCACTGGAGGCTACAAGATGATATATCAAGTTTTGAGAAATTGCATGTAGAATTTGAGATATTCAATTTTTTTGTGATTTTGTCAAAACCCTAATTTTGATTGGATATATAGTTTGTGAGGTTACCAAATTTTATTTGAGTGTATTTCAATCTTAGGAAGTGGCAAGAATCATTATATTGAGGATAGATCATAGGTTGATCAAGATTTCACTATTCTACGCGTTGATTTTCTAGATAGAAGTGCTAGAAGAGATTTGAGAGGTTCCATATCTTTATGATTTTTTATTGAGTTCATTTGTTGACATTCAAGAGAGTGCTTTGTGCATTGGAACATGTTGGAAGAAGAAGATCGGGTCATTGCAACATGGCTACAAATGGTGGATTCATGTTGGAAGGCAATGATAGGCTTACCTCAATCAACTATTCTACTTGGAAGGTGAGGATGAAGTCCTTATTAGAGATGAATGAGTTGATGGAGATTGTTACAGGTGTGGAGGAGAGGCCTCAAGCACCTCAAGATCAAGTGAGATATGACAAGAGAGCACAGAAAACTCTACACATGATTAAGATGAATGTTACCAATGAGCTTCTCAAGGAGATTGGTAAGTGCACATCATCTTTGGAGGCTTGAAAAGATTTAAAGAAGCTTTATGAATCCAAGTCTACATCAAGAGTGCTTACTCTTAGGAGGCAAATCTTTCAAAGTTTGGAAAAGAAGGAACAGAGTACTCATGGTTTTGTTTTGAGGGTTAAAGCAATCAATGATGAGTCAGCATGTATTGATGAAAGCATTAAGGAGGTAGAACTTGTTCAAGTTATACTTAATGGCTTGTTGGATGATCATGCTAATCTTGTTCAAAGTTTTGCTATTCAAAAGACTTTGCACATGGTTCAAACGGAGCTTACTGATGATGGAGATAGAGTTGCGCAGACGAACGACGACGAGTGCCAAATTCATGGAGTTGGTGCAGTGCCTATTCAATTTTTTGATGGACATGTGAAGGTAATTGAAAATGTGTTGTATGTTTCTAGCTTTCAGAAGAGTCTTTTATCTGTTGGTACAATCACCGATTGATGGCTTTAGGGATAAAACTTGTGGTTTGTACGAGTTAAATGTTGTTGTTACGAAATGCAATGTGTTAGCATCTACATCTATATCACAAAGTGATTTATGGCATAGACGCATGGGGCATTTGAACTTCAAAAGCTTGAGGCTACTTCGTAAGCTCAAGATGGTAACAGGTCTACCTAGTTTGTATGACAATGAACAGTCCATTTGTGCGTGCTAGGCAAGTTACACAGGAAGAAGTTCAACAAAGAAGGAGCAACAGGGGCAAAACGAGTGCTTGAGTTGATACACTCTGACCTTTGTAGGCCAATGAAGGTAATGTCTATTGGTAAAGCATTTTATTTGCTAACATTCATTGATGATTACTCACGGAAGACCTGGATCTACACCGTTAAGCAGAAGTCTGATACATTTGGATGCTTCAAAGGCTTCAAAGCATTGGTTGAAAATCAATCAGGTGCTAAGATCAAGGTACTCATGGCAGATCGTGGTGATGAGTACTGTTCCACAGATTTTATTGACTTTTGCAAGGAGCATGGCATTAAACATGAGTTTGCGCAAGTTGATACACCTCAACAATATGGGGTAGCTGAAAGAAAGAATCGTACCATTGTCAAAGTAGCTAGGGCAATGATGACACATATGGGAGTTACTGATTCTTTATGGGAAGAAGCTATCAAAACTGCTGTGTTCTTACAAAATAGAAGCCCTACAGTTGTTGTACATAATCACACATCCGAGGAGGCATTCACTAGTAAGAAGCCTAAGATGGATGGGTTGCGAGTATTTGGATGCCGAGTGTATGTTCACATACCTAAGAGCGAGAGAGCCAAAATGCAGGTAAAGGCCTTGAAGTGCATTTTTACAAGATATGATGAACAAACCAAGGGATATAGATGTTATGATCCAGAGGGACTACGTGTGCACATAAGTCGTGATGTCTTATTTGATGAAATCCATAGATTTGGGGATGAAGAAAAGAATAATGATGAACTATGCAAGCTTCTCAAAGAGGATGAAGTAGTTCTACCACCATAGGAAGATCATGATGATGATGATGAGGGACGTGGTATTTCTCCCACCATAGAGACGAGATGGAGAGTAAGAAACAAATCTATTGGATCAGAAAAGACTAAGGTAGAAGGTGATAAAAGGAAGGAGCAAGATGCACCATGGGATTCCTATTCACCTCATAGTGGATCACCTCAATGTAAATTACCCAAATGGTATACTAAACTCATGAGTGACAAGGAAGGGGAAAGGCTGAGCCTAGCAAGGAGGGAGAGTTGTGGCATTCCACATGAGAGAGGAAGAAAACTGACAAGTTTCAGGTAAATCTTGCACTTATGAGTGACATTATTTCATCTACTGAACCCTCTTGCTTTGAGGAGGCCAAAGATCAGGAGATATGGCAAAAAGCAATGTAGGAGGAGATTGATTCCATCAAACACCATGACACATGGGAGATAGTGGATCTTCCAAACAACAAAAGAACCATTGGCAACAAATGAGTATACAAGACAAAGTACAATGCCGATGGAACTATTGCAAAACACAAAGCAAGGCTTGTAGTGAAGGGCTATGCGCAAAGTAAGGGCATTGACTACAAAGAGACCTTTGCTCCTGTGGCCAAGTGGAATACACTTCGCATGGTGATTGCTTTGGCGGCACTATTTGGATGGAATCTACATCAGATGGACGTAAAGTCTGCATTCCTGAATGGTAAACTTGAAGAAGAAGTGTACATGGAGCAACTTAGTGGCTTTGTGACACATGGCATGGAAGACAAAGTGTGCAAGCTGAAGAAAGCCTTGTACAGATTGCATATTTTTCTACCTTGGAATATGAGATCAGAAAGTCATTGGTTGGAAGCCCAGTTAGTTGTCTACTTCATCCACAACAAGTCAGAGGCACTCGATAAGTTTACAAAGCTTGTAAACTAGGCTGAGAAGTGGACTGAGAAGAAAGTCGAGCAACTATGAACCGACAGGGGCGAAGAATATATCTCCAACCGATTTGCTGATTTTTTTAGCAGTCGCGACATCCTTCACAAGAAGACTGCAATATATACACCACAACATAATGGTGTTGCTGAGAGAAAAAACTGGACTCTCATGGAAGCAGCAAGATGCATGATGGCCTACTGAAAGGCATCAAGATCGTTATGGGCTGAAGTAGTAGCTACAACCGCCTACCTACAAAATAGGACAAGCAAATTAGACATTCCTCACACTGCTCCACACGGGGTATGGTGGGGAAACAAGCCAAATTTGGCTCACATACGTATCTTCAGATGTGTAGCATATGCACACATTCCAGATAAGAAGAGAAAAAAGCTGGAGCCAATATTCTTGGTAGGCTACAATGTGCATTCTTCATACTATAGAATCTACATGCCTCAGACGAAGGAAGTAAATACTGTAAGAGATGCCAATTTTGACGAATCAAGAATGATGTTGATGCGATCCAGTCGGCTATGAAATTCTCAGCAAGCAGTATTACGATCTCCCCACATCGACAGAGGGAGTAGGCCTGAACATCTGAATCAAGATGTTCAAACTCTGAATGAACTGAGTGACAGTTCAGATGATGAACAGACTGACATGCAGCCTGTACTTAGAACATCTGCAATGCACAATGGTTCTGTTGTCAATAGAAAAGACAAAGGCAAGGCAGTCGTTAAACCTGCACCATCTCCAAGGAGATCTGCAAGAGAAAGAAGACAACCTGTTAGGTATGCACCAAACAGTTCAGCTTCCATTTTCAAAAGAGTTTTGTGGATTTAAAGGTGAACACAAACCTATGAAGAAGTTGTTGTTAGTCCAGAGAAGGACAAATGGATCAAGGTCATGGAAGACGAGATAAACTCCATGGAGCAGAACAAAGTGTGGACTCTTGAACTAGTACCAGCAGATAAGAAGACTGTCAAATGTAAATGGATCTAGAAGTATAAGTATGGACTAGATGACAATGTATCAAGATACAAAGCCAGACTTGTTGCGAAAGGATTCTCGCAGAAGTATGGTATTGACTATAATGAAATTTTTTCTCTTGTAGTCAAGCATACATCTGTACGCATATTGTTCGCATATGCAGTGGCCTACAATCTGAAGATCCATATTGTAGACGAGAAGATAACATATGATGAATAAGAGCATCTACGGACTGAAATAGTCTGTCAGGTAGTGGTGCAAGAAAAAGAATCACACACTCAAATTCTTAGGCTTTCAGCCTCTAATGGCTGATTACAATGTCTATGTAAAAGTCGTAGATGGTGAGATAATTATCATTGGTGTCTATGTTGATGACACACTTATTCCGTCAAAGAACAACACATTGATTACACAAGTGAAGAAGGATATTTCAAGGCACTTTGAAATATCAGACCTAGGTGAAGCATAATGCTACCTGGGCTTGCAAATTGACAGAGATTTTGAGGGTGGAAGATTGTATCTACACCAATCAAGATACATTCAAAAAATCATTGATGATTTTCAAATGGCAGGTTGCAAGGGAATAATCACTCCCATGGTTCCTGGCACAATATTGACAAATGAAGATTGTCCCATAGACGATACAGAACTAGAAGCAATGCAGAATAAGACCTACAGAAGGCTTATTGGTTCTTTGATGTACTTGGCAAACAATACGCGGCCAAACATTGCTTACTCAGTGTTCAGACGGAGCCAATTTAATATTAATTCATGACCTACATACTGGAAAACTGCCAAGAGGATCTTGCAGTACTTGCAGCAGACAAAGGACTATGGTCTTTGTTTTTCTTGTGATGTAGGATTTCAGGTGAAGTCCTATAGTGATGCAAGCTGGGCATCAATCAAAGACGACTCCAAAAGCGTATCAGGGAGCTGTACCATCATAGCAGATGCAGCTGTTATTTGGGTCAGTAGGAAGCAGACCATAACTATCCAATATTCTTGGATTTTGATAGATTTCATAGTTGTCATAGCTTGCTGAAAATTGTCCACTTGCTTGCTAGTTTTGTATCTCAAATCACCGGTTTGTAGTTGCTTCTAGCTCTTGTTCAAACCTGTTGGATTTCTATATTCAACAAAAATCATTAGTAACGAGGATCAGTCGTAAATTATCTTCTCTTAAAGTCTACAATTTAATTAGAATTCACTTCACACATGATCACATATAGGCATAAATAATCAAAATTACTTAGTATTGACTCTCTAAATAGCAAAACTGTAGTATAAAAAACTTAATATGTTGTACATATAGAAGCTCTCATGGCAACCCATGCATGACCTGGGTTAGTGCTTACGAGCTGCATGTCTCATTGACTACCTCATCATTGTGGGTCCTAGTCAGATGACCGACCCACAATATAGAGTTATAGTAGGTCTACTTTTATTTTAACTCTCTTTCTAAAAGTAGACTCCACTTTTCATCCACACTTATACATAGCATCAAATTTAACAAAAATTAAGTATAGAAAGCTTTGATTTGAATCTACTAAACTTTTCGCTAATGAGTGGCTTAGTGAAAATATCAAATAGTTGCTCATTTGCACTACAATGAATAACATGTATTTTCCTACTCAAAAATCTCTCACGTATAAAGTGATAGTGAATTTTGATGTGTTTGGTTCTCCCATGGAATATTGGATTCTTTGCCAACTGAATGCTACTCTGACTATTGCTATATAAAGTCATAGAGTTTTCCTTTTTTCACATCAATCTTTCTCAAGATTTGGCCTCAATTATATATCTTCTTGTGCTACACTACACATTGCCTTATACTCGGCTTATGTTGTGGATGGAGCAACTATGCTTTGCTTCTTACTGGACTAGGAAAAACAACCACCACAAAACTAGAATACATACCTTATGGTTGACGTGTGATCATCACAGTTACCTCCCCAAAATGCATCCACAAAACCACGAATATCAAATGGTTGTGACTCATCAAGATTGAAAAGCTTTTTACTTGGTTTGATGGGTGTGTTCACTAGCTTGCAATCTTGTAGCCTGAACATGTGTAACAATTCCGTGACATACTTGACTTGAGTTAGCCCCACCTAATGTCCTTTTTGTCACACTTCCACTTTGAGACAATAGTGCATTAGGTTGAGATCTGCCATCTCAAATTGATTCATGAGATAAGTCTTGATCATGTCTATCATTTCTTGATTATTTTCAATGATCAATATAGAGTGCAACCAGATCAATCATACCATTAAAGCATAAGACATAAAAATTAGGATCGTTCACTATTTCCTTAGAACGAAAATATGTAACAATCTTGCTATACCACGCACATGGCACTTTTTTCAAGCCATAAGTATTTTCTTCAAGCGACAAATTTTATGCTCTTGTACTTTTCTAAAAAATCCTTTAGGTTGATCCATGAACACTTCCTCTTCCAAATCACCATTCAGAAAAGCAGATATTACATCCAATTGATGTAAGGCCAACAAAAAATAAGAAGCTAAAGCGATAAGCAATCATACTATATTCCACTTACGTACTGGCGCAAATGTCTCTTCATAATCAATGCCCTTACTTTGTACATAGTCTTTGATCACCAATCTCGCTTTGTGCTTCACTATGTTCCCATCCAAATGGTACTTTGTCTTGTATACCCATTTACAACTAATGGATTCTTACCAGCTGATGGCTCCACCAAGTCCCATGTGTCATGCTTGGCGATCAAGTCAATCTCTTCTCTCATGGCCTTTTTGACCCTCATCCTTTGCTTCCTCATAAGTTGAAAGTTCTTTGCTTTGAATGATACTTGATAACATAGTGTAATTAGCTTCATACCTATTATGTTGCGTCTTCTCTCTAGTTGATCTCACAACTCTCCCTAGATGGATGATTCAAGAAAGTCATCCATGTCGTAGCTCTTCATCAATCTCTGAAACCATTTAGTGAGTTTTTTGTCAGGTCATCTACTTCCAAGTGAGAAGGTACATTTTTCTCCTTACGCTTGTCGTCTGCAACTTCAATCCTCTTGAATTCAAATGACTTATCCCTCCTCCATCCTGTCTCAGAAGGTTGTGAGGTGGTATCGCAAGGGGTGCATCACCATGTCCATCATCAGGAATATGCATAAAAGGTCCAACATCAAGAGGAATTCTTACAACAATATCCTTGCTACTTGATGTGTCGGTCTTTTCAGCATCCTCATCCTTGTACATCATGGATTCATCAAAGATAACATAACGACTAACATGCATTTTCCTCTCCAAAGAATCAAAGCACTTGTAGCCCTTTACATGATCATCATAAGAAGATACACTTCAATGCTTTTACATCAAGTTTATCCCTATCTTCCATAGGAATGTCTACAAAGGCCTTATATCCAAAAATTCACAATTGTCTCACTTTTTGCCTTCGTTTTTGTAAATGCCTCTTCAAGTGTTATCTTAGTTACAACAATGGTAGGACCCCTATTTTGGACATACGTTGCAATGTTGCAAGCTTATGATTAAAAGCCCTTTGGTAGTTTCATCTCAATAAACATAGATATCGCGCTCTCCACAATCGTGCGATTTTTGCGCTTAGCTACACCATTGAGTTGTGGAGTGTGGGCTTGTGTACACTGTCTTTTAATTTCACAATGATCACACATGTCTTCAAACTCATTAGAATTGTACTCATCTCCACTATCAGAACTCAAGATCTTGTTCTTCCTAATTTTTTGGTTTTCAACCATTGGTTTTAAGCTTTTGAAAGTGGCAAAGGCATCAAATCTCTTTTTCAAAAAGTAAACATAGATCGGTTTGTGATGAAATGGGTGAAATAAGTCCACGTTGTCCTTTGTGTCGAAAATCAGTGGGTTGTGCGGAAGCTGGGAGCGAGCTAGATGAATGGATCAGAAACGCAACAGTTAGTAGCAAAATAGCTCAAATGAAGAAATCAGAAAAATGCCCAATGGAACAACAACTGTCGTGGGACAAAAATGTACTCTGATTAATATCAACAAATGAGTACGATCGCTTGAAGTTATTACTTCAGCTGGTTGAGCGTGATAACGCTGCCTATAGAGTGATAACTCTGATCGTTGTGTGTGATAACACATGCAACGAAACAATCTGAATGAATTGATAGAAACAATTATCATAAGTTTTAGATATTAGATGATTATCAGAATCGCTGAAGAAATTTTCTAATGAAGATACATATCTTGATATACTACTCAAAAATATTTAAAACTGATATTTTCTACAATTATTATGACTGCCTTAGACTGTACAATGTAGGCGGACTTCCACCGCGAAGTCGTTGGGTCGGATTTCTGACCGGCAGTGTTCAAAAACTACGTAGGTTTGGATTTTATACAAAGGATCGAAAAATATGTACTGGTTCGAAAAATATGCTGTGGGTCGAATTTCCCGGGATCAAAAAAATTAGACCTGATCCGAACAGAACATGTTCGAAGGCACTCGGATAATTTAGTGAAGGTTTGGAAAAATTCCAAACCGATCCGACCCAACCCATGGTCAAAATTTTTCTGCTAAGAAAAAACTCGAGCCTTCTGTTTTCTTGGTTTTGTAAAGTTTTCAGGATGTTCATTCACAAATGGATTTGAGGCTGAGCATCGAATTCCATCATTATCATAGCATTCAACCTCTATAGCTTCGTCTTGGGCTCCCTAGTTCCATTAGCAATGATTTTGAACTTTTGATTAACGTATTTCACAAAGCAACAATCATGCACAAATTTTACCTTTAGTTTTTGATCAATAATGACTCCAATGGAAAGTGGATTTTTCTTCAATTCTAGTACGCAGAGTATGTCGTTGATTGTCTTGCATTTTCCATTGAGTAAATGGATAAAAACTGTGTCAATCCCCTTGATTTTGCACACTTTACTATTTTCTTGTGAAACTGACGTTTTATTATCTAGCTCATTCATTGATGGAATCGCACTGCGACCCATGATTCTATTCGTAATGTACTTGCATCTATTGCATATGAATGCGGCTTTCATGTTGTTCGGAAACAAACTCACATGTTGCCTGTGTCTGATTCACAATCATCTCATTGTTAGGTTGACATTGTTCTCTCACGCGAGGAGGTTCGCACCCTTGGGGATGTTGTGATTGTTGATCCTTTACGACTAGACCTCCTTTCTCGAGCTTCCACTACCCAAGGTGCTGCTGCTTCTCATGCAACTTAAGATTATTGTCATCGCACTCATGGAAAAGGTTTTATTCCTTTTGCTTTGAAAACTTGTGCCTGCATATGAAATTAGATGATTTCCTATCAACCTGTGTAGGATTTGCAGTGAAGCTCCAAGGACATGGTGCATTACCTTTATCTATCATTATGCCTTACTATCACCAAAGAGTTTGTACCACTTTATAATGCATTCAAGCACTTGCAGTGCTTTGACGTGTTGTTGTTTTAGGAACGGCTCTCTCTCAACTTCCTGCACGACTTGCAACTATCTTAGTAGGCTTTCAATAGGTACGCTGGGAGATTTTTGCTTTGTTATACTTTCTACATGCATTCCTTGGTACTTCTTTCCATCTCGTACAAATGAAAACATGAAGTTTATTGAGGCTTGTTTTGTAACACAAGATTTGAAGGATAAAAGGGTGCCACGATCCATTGCCCATCTCCAATAATATCCCATTGTTCAGCCCTCTCGTATCAATGGAACACTCGATTTGAACCTCGCCACCGTTGGATTTAGCCAGAAGCGTTCGGATTCTGCCACGTTTGTCCGATCAACCAGTGAAACGCGGTGGCATGCCACCTGGCAAAAATCCAAGCGGTCGCTCGCACAACATCCCGCGTCGCCAACCCCATCTCTCCGATCTGTTTATCTTTTTGTCAGCCAGGAAGCTTTTGGCAGAGCAAAATGGTAGGGCAAATGCTTCGATCCTGAAGGATTATCTCAAGCTTTAGGGCTGGATCTGGCATTGAAATCAGAAGCCGTGGCGCATCAAGGAAAGCGAAAGAATCATGCGGACAGTTTGGCCTATCAGTTTTTCAGCATCTACAAATTTATCTTACATCTATGGTACTTCTGTAAGCCTTTGCATACCACCTTTGTATCGTGTTTTTTTTGGCGGAAATGGAGTAATTTGTTTGTTCTTGTGTTTTATGACATAAAGTGTGTGTGGTTTGTTCTTGTGTTTTATGTTGGATCTGGATAGGGCCGCTGGCGTCCTCAATGTTGAGTGCAAATTGTGCTCCCCTTACGTTGAGCCGGAGGTGGAAAGATGGACTCGTTGCTTTTCATTCGCTTTCATCTTCACAGTATGACGCTGTTGGATGTGGGAAGTCCAGTGTGCTTGGCGGCTGGAGGAATTCACAGGGTTTGGTAAAGTACAGAAGAACCCTTGGTTTTAAGCATGGCAGTTGTAGTGGGGTTCCGACACGGGCCTCTTCTTCGCCTGTATATTCTGGCCACAGTGGGGGATCGGCAGGAGCTGAGGAGAAGCCACCTACATCTTTTGTGTGGTCTGATAAAAAGGTACTTATATTCTTGACAACTTCTTCTAAGTCGGCGAATGCATCAACGTTTATTATGTGTGCATTGGCTAGTATGTTCAGGGAAACAAGAAAACATCTAGAAGATTCATTTCAGGAAGGATCTAAGGTGGGGGCTTCCCATCCCATCTTCCGCAAGCAATTGTTAGCCCGATAGATTTCAATAAAAGGAACCTTACATGCTGTGTGATGCTAATTTCATAATGCCATAGAGATGTTCGCAAAACCAATTTTTGCAAGTCCTTGAAAAAAAAGCAGATATATTATATACAATAACAGAAACTGACAAGGAAGGCCATGTATAGCTTGAACAATGAGAGAAAGCTGCATTCAGGTAAGCAACACAAAGGATGAAAGTGATACTTAAGCAGGAAACTCAGTTATCGTAATTCACACTGCCGAGGCCATCCTCCTGTACTTAATGTGTTTCTTAAGTACTCGAATGCAATAAATTATTTCAGAACATTTGCATGATCTATGCAAAGTTGTCGCTATCATCAATATCACATAAGATATTGCAATGGGAAACAATTGTACGCTATCATCAATATCACATAGGATATTGCAATGGGAAACAATTGTACGATGAACCTACAATTGTTTCTAGATATTCTTTTCATGTCTTGGCAGCTCTTGTTCACATATTATCATGGTCCCTAATTTTGCTTTTAGTGTTTTCTGTTTTCTTATTTTGTTGTTAATTTTCTTATTTGTTTTCATTTGCTTCTTAGTCAGCATTGGGTCTACAAGAGTATCCGGATTTTCTTAAGAGCCAAATAGGGAGTTATGCTTGGGTACTGATGAGAAATAATAGTGATTGCTGGCTAAGAATTTGATTTGGATCTCTATATTATTGTTTATTTATTGATCCTTAGACTTGTTTGCTGCATGTATGCTTTCTCTAAGATTTAGCTAATGGCGTCATTGACTTATCGAATTAAATTTGTGCTTTTGGATATTTTTTTGTCACCTTAACGGACAAGCAAATCTTTAATAAATTTTTATCCAAGTAGTGGCTAGTTTTATGCTCTTATTTTTTCTATGCCTCTTAGCCCAATCCATACCACCCTAGTAATCTATGTCATCTATAACATATGAATTAGTAGTATGGTGTACGTTGGACTCATTATGCTTTTATATGTTTTCAAGAACATGTTCAAAAAGCTAGAAAGTTGCATAGCTCTAAGTTTCTCAAACGTATACTATAATATGTAAATGTGGATTTGAGTCATCTAGTCTATCCTCATGGTAGTAGTATGCTGGATACAGCTTGGAGAACCACCAGAGATACAACGACATTGTTTATTAGCTTTGCTTCCCTTGAGAGTTGCTGAGAGACTTTGCATTGCAGATTCAAGCTACGGGGTACAACCATATATATGGATGATGATCTTACATACATCCAGGTTGAGGAAAGGCATAAAGCCTTCCAGGAAGCACGGGAATCTAGCTGATTGGTGATCTATTGTGATGGACGTGTGCAATATATTGATAACACCTCATAGTATCCAGTGCTAGAGATTTGAGGTCCCCGGGTTTGGGAGTATCCCGGGGCCCCATCACACCATCTCCAGATCGGAGTATGGAATTGTGATGATATACACTCATCCTCCACCAGGTGACGTGATTGATTTCATTACTGGACGAGATTTGTTGCTTTTCATGGAGACTCATGAAAGTCAGGAGCGAGGACTACCCACTTTCCCAGGATATAGGTGGGATTCAATATACAGACTTGAGACTAGATCAGCGACTGGTGTGGTTCTAGGGGTTTGCTTGTTTATACAAGGAGTCTGTTCACTCGATCATTGAGTTCATCAGACACGACAAGCAGGCACGCTATATTTGGATCCGCATTGTTGGACAACGTATCGGTTTGGATAGGGACCTCTTTGTTGCTGCATGTTACTTTTCCACAAAGTCGTCTTCTTTCGTTGATGGCATTGGTTCACTGTATCTTGATCTCTCATTGGATATTGTCAGATTTGTAGAGCGTGGGCATATTTTTCTCATTGGGGATTTTAATGCAAGGACAACTTCACGACAGTCAGAGTTCCATGATATTACCGATCAACTACGTGTTTATGCCCTTGATAGTGATGGGCTAGGAGTTACCAGGATATCCGAGGACTATGGGGCCTATTGCCCCATGTGGTGAGGACTTACTGCAGTTTGGCGAAGCCCATGAGTTAGCCATTTACAATGGCTTAACTTGTTGGTCGAACTTTGGCAGATATAATTGTCATCCTCACAGTGGAGGTCATAGTGTCACGGATTATCTTATGGGGTCACATCCTCCATACCTCTCATCTTTGACTTTCGCATCTCTCCCTCTACCCTCTTTGATCATTATTTCCTCTCGTTCGCTATTGCTAGGCAACTTGAGGAGTTATTACGTAAGGGCCATATTCGACCCAATAAGTCCCCTTGGGGAGCTCCTGTATTGTTAACCGGCAAGAAAGACGGTGTATACGTCTTTGTGTCGATTACAAAAAGCTTAATAAAATGACTATTAAGAACCGTTATCGATTACCTCGGATGGACGACTTAATGGACCGATTGAATGGTGCAAAGTATTTCACCAAATTGGACTTCAGGTTGGGGTACCATCAAATTAGAATTCACGAGGGGGATGTTTCCAAGACTGGTTTTCGTTCTAGGTATGGCCATTACGAATTTCTAGTTTTACCTTTTGGTCTAACTAATGCCCCAACAACCTTCCAACAGATGAACAAATGATGAACAATATCCTTAGCAAGACTCTTGAGGAGCATGAAGCGCATTCGCGTACAATTAGATATTCTAAGGCAGGCAAAGCTCTATGCTCTGGAGTCTAAGTGTGAGTTTTTTCAAACAAAACTCAAGTATTTGGGAAATTGTTTCCGATCGAGGTCTTGAGATCGATTACGATAAGGTCCAGAAAGTTTGTGACTGGCCTAGCTTGAAAACTATAAGGGAGGTTAAATCCTTTTTAGGCTTGACAGGTTTTTTCCATAAGTTTATTAAGGATAATGCCTTAATCGACCTTTAACAAATCTTTTTAAGGGAGTGAAGAAAGCCAAAAGTAAAACTAAAAAGGGTAATAAGAAGAAAACTGGAAGGTGTAAAAAAATCAGTCCATTTGTGGTTTGGATTGATGAATCTTGGTGGAAACGGATGTTAGTGACTATGCGGTGGGTGCAGTCCGTTACCAGGTAGGTAGACCAGTGGCTTTTGAAAGCAAGAACTTGGACCTAGCTCAAAGTAGATACTCTACTTACAACAAGGAACTTTTTGCTGTCATCCACGCATTAAAGATTTGGAGACATTATTTGTACAGATCTAAATTTGTGGTTATGACGGATCACGAATTTCTTAAGTTTATCTGTGATGCCTCAAACCTCAGGGGTCGGAAGGCCCGTTGGTTGGAACTCATGTAGGAGTTCGAATTTGACATTTAAGTACCGTCGAGGTGTGAATTGTGTCGTTGATGCTTTGAGCCAGATTGGAGAGGTTAATCAGCTATGCTTTGCTTAGTTCCAATCCGAGTTGTATCTTTCTCTACGAGACCTTTGTTGGACTGATGAAATTTTTGGTCATATTTGGCATGAAGCTCTATTTTGAGAGAGAATCTTGGAAAGCAGGATTCCAAGAACTCTCTTGAAGAGTCTTATACTTGATGAGTATTTCATTAGGAATGGTTTACTTTTCCGTAGAGGAAAGTGTGTGTGCCAGATATCGTGCACATTAGGGCCCAAATTTTGCACGAGTGTCACGATAGTCCCAGTGCGGGACATCTTGGTATACAAAGAACACTTGATCTTGTTAAAAGAGAATTTTATTGGCCAAAAATGAAAGGTCATGTGGAGGCATAAGTTCAAAAGTGTGAACAATGCCAAGTTAACAAAGCATAAAGACTCGAAGCAGCTGGTTTGTTACATCCATTGGAAATTCTCAGCAAGAAATGGAAAAGTATTTCCATGGATTTTGTGATTGGAATTCCCAAGTCTGGGAAGGGTCATGATGCCATTTGGGTAGTACTTGACAGGCTTACCAAAATGGCGTAGTTTATTATAATGAAAACTACGGTCAAAGCCTCGGAACTTGCACAACTCTTCGTTGAAAAGTTGTTCAGGTTGCACGGTTTGCCGAACGATATTGTTAGCGATCGTGATTCCAAGTTCACTGGCACGTTTTGGCAATCAGTCTTTGAAAGACTGGAAACTACCTTGAGTTTCTCGTCTGCGGATCACCCAGAATCCGATGGGCAGACCGAACGGGTCAACCAGTCGATGGAAGGTATGCTTCGTGCATACGTTTCCAGGCGACAATCTGATTGGGAAAGGTACCTCCCAATGGTTGAGTTCGCATACAATAGTATGAAGCATTCTGCCACCGGATTTAGTCCTTTTATGCTCCTGTACAACTTTTAGCCTCGTTCCCCTATCTTTGTTAGACTCAAAGGTCTCAAGGTCTCAAGGTGCAAGCTGCAGCTGATTTCTTGTAGGATATGCAGGAAATGTTGCAGGTGGCTAAGAAAAGCATTAGATCGGCTCAGGATCAAGCCCAATTTTATGCTAACCGAAGTTGCTCTCCTCAAGAATTTGAGATCGGTGATTGGGTCTATCTTCGAATCCCAAAAGACTCTAAGACTCTTTGAACGGGGAAATGTTCCAAGCTATCTCCACAATATAGTGGTCTTTTCAAGATTGTTAACAAGATTGGTCGGACCGCATATCGACAAGAACTTCCCCCTGGAACCAAAGTTCATCTTGTATTCCACACGAGTCGTTTAAAAGAACGACTTGACGGAAAGGACAACCTAGTGTTATTGGAGGATTTGACTGCCTTTGTACCCCATGAGCCGGATAGGGTCATGGATACACGATGATTTCTGAACATCTGATTCGTTGGAAAGGCAAATCAGATGATGAGGACACCTAGAAAAGGAAGATGACTTGAGACTTAGATTCCCTAGTTGGGGGAGGGAATGTTATGTACCATAACGGTACGCCCTTCAGTGACGGTCTCGCAAGGAGCAATGCGCAGGTTTGGCATTATCGACATATTTTGGTCCACGTGTCGCCGGCAGGACCGTGCTTGATGGGACCCACCATGCTATGCCTATATAGTGTTGGGGCTCCCCTTTTTCCGTTTCTCAGTCTACCCAGGAGTTGGGGGATGGAGAGCACGTGCAGTAGCCAGGATGTATTTCCAGGAGCCGAGGGCAATGGCTGGTGGTATGGGACGCTAGTTATCATCGAAGGCTTGACTGGGCATGTGGATGTCGATAGCTCTAGTGCATGGGGGTGGGTCGACAGTGACTTTAGATGGGCGGATACGGTGTGTTGTCACTGGTATGGGGTGTGCGTCAACCTTCAAGGCAATTGGAGATCTAAGGGAGTTGTAATAGAGGGTCATCTCACAATATGGTGGATTTGGTTGCAGACTAGGCGACATTCTGATTGTCATTCTTCTTTACACCGATGATGTGGTGCTAGTCTCTTCAACTAGAGAGGGCTTATAGCGGACAGTTGGATTGCCTACAACCTTTTGTACTCGTTGGGGCTTGGGGGTGAACATTGTGAAGACCAAGGTTATGGTCTTAAATACTTCTAGGGCTTTCATGCAGCGTCAAGAACTTATTTTGGACGGACAACCCCTAGAAGTGGTCTCTCTTCCTATACTTACTTTGGGATACTTTTCACTGGTCCTATCTTTAGTATGAGATAGGCAGCTACCACTAGAATTGGGAAGGGCCATTCATCCGTTGTCCAATTGGAGAGGTTTTACTTTTGGAAGTCCATTCAAGACGCTTCGAGTAAGTGTAGACTTTTTGATCCCATTGTCACCCCCACAACTCTATATGCCGAAGACTCAAGAGGCAAGGTGTACGGATCTTTCATCCTACATTGGGCTAGTATCTCGAGATTACAGACTACCATGTTAGCTCGCATGATTCGTGCAAAGCCCTCTATTCCGCATGAGATCAGCCTTGTTAAGTTTGTTACTCCACCTATACAGCTAGTGGCAACATTCCAGCTTATTACATATATTCAGAGAGTTCAGGGCTTCCAGTTGCAGAGCAAAGATATACACTAATAGCACTTTCTTCTTTCCATTATCTTCATCTCTCAGGCATCCCACCTCCTCCTAGAGTCATTTGGTATCTCTATCACGGATCTCCCCTCAGGTACCCATTAGTATATCAGACGTTTTTTATATAGATCATATTTTGATTGCACTTGGTGGAACCAGTTGGGGGTTAAAATTGGTTACTATCGGATTCATTTCTTGGAGCTAGATAGAGTCCGTTTTGCCTCAGTAGTTAGATTCAAGATTATCGCACAATCTCAAATTCATATTGGGCCAGCTTTGCGTATCATCACATCAGTTGGCTATTGAGATCGGGAGGCTCCATGGTATTCCGAGAGGGGAGCAAATTTGCCAGTTATGCTCTTTGGGTGAGGTGGAGTTCGAGGAGCATTTTATCTTCAGGTGCCTTGTATACTAGGAGTTTAGAGGGAGATACTATTGCTTGTTTCGCGACATGTCCACCACACTACGGTCGGCAAGCATATGAGGACTCATGCTGCGTTGCACTAGTGATACGGGAGATGTTCCTACTGCGACGAGATCTATGCCAGATAGCTCAACAGATTTATCTTAGTTCTCAGCTTCTATTACCGCTTTTTTCTTTAGGAGAAGACCACGACAAGACCTAGAGTTTGATGATGATGATGATGACGTACCTATTCATAGAGATCAGAGACAATGCACCACTGACAGTGATGTTGCAGTTGGAGTTATCCGACCTATCATGAGGAGACACACATCTCATCCTCCTAGATGACGTCAGCGGCTACCAAACCTCATGTTGCTGCTCATATCACACCTTCTATAGCATCAACAAGACATGATGATAGTGCTATATACCTCATTTTTGATATGCTCCCATTGTTACCACATACTTGACATGTACATTTATTAGTCTCGTATGCCTTTTGGCATGGAAAAGACATTGTGTGCGTGTGTGTGTGTGTGTGTGTGTCTCACAAAGATAGCAACAACAAGAAAATCCAACAAATAGCAAAACAATAATAAACATGAGAGAGATGGAGGAGAAGGAGAAGCAATTCCAAAATGGTAGAGTTGGCATTTGGCCCCATTGGCCATTGGCCAATTTCTACCTCCCTAAATATCTGAATTCCAAAATAGGTGGGAAACACCTCTTATTCACTAACTTGACTTATAGGCCTCTAATTGATTAATTTTGGCAATGGCCTAAAAATCACTTTTATTTCTAACTATTGAATGAAATACTAATGTGGTGACTGGGTTGGACTCACACATGCAGGGTGCCAGAGCCTTCTTACTAAGATCTATAAGATCTATATACATAGTGTTTATTCACGGTGTACCACCAATTGTCCTACAGTATCCCCCACCTAAATTGGTGACGGTTCCACAACACCTGCGTACAACCGTTTATTGTCTAGGCAAACTCTTTTCTTCTCGCCTTCACTTGATGAGGTATGACGTGCGATATTTGATCGCGTGGAGGTGGAAGAAAAGAAGAATTTGGGCCTTCGATCCATCTGGATCTTGTCCATGTCACAAACTTATTGTCCCAAGATTCTCCTATCATCGGTACAATTGATCTATGACATCCCAAGATTTGATTGGCAAGTTGGGATCAAATGCCAGATCTAGCAAGAAGTCGCCCCATTTCGTCTTTAGTGTTGCCAAAAATGCCAAAACCTGAGCAAATGCCGCATGGCCTGCTGGACGCACGGATCTTGGGAATCCAAATACATCTTTGGAAATCTTGCGAGCGCGCGGTGGAAATCAACGTCAATGGCCCAATTATGAAGTTGAGGAATAATTGGCCAGTTGCACTGATATCTGATCCATGGGTGTGCCACACTTTGCCCACTTCTCCCTTCTTGGCATCGGCACGTAATATGGATCCACTTGTAATTGGCGTGGACTAGATGTGTAGCTCCAGATTGCTTCTGGATTCTTCTCAAAGGTGGATAGACGCCATCTTGGTTGGTCACCAAGTGTCGGTATTTTTTCATTTCCTTGCCAACTAAGGCATCTTAAGGTTGAGATGCTTGTGACACGGAGATCATATTTTTGGTTGTGGTTGCTGGACTTCCTGTGAGGTATCCCCGCCTGATCTTGAATATCTGGTAATTGTTCACCATCACCACCTTGATCGTCTTGAACTTGTATTGGTGAAAAATAGGTGGTATGGATATCTGACGCTGGGGACTCTATTGTATTGTGGCTGTGGCTTCTTGCTCGTACGCTTAGATAACCTCTTTGCCTTGCCCTTTGCCAATTATGTGGTTGCCAATAGCTTATATTGATCAAACTTTCGCTGGAAACCCCCAACGTTGTTTTACAGGCTGTGACTCACTACACAAGGTAAGAAAAAAAAACTACCTTTTTTTGCAAAAATAATAGTATCTCTCTTCAACCTTTACCTGAATCTTTGTTGACTTTTTTGAGGTTTCCAAATCTAGTAATCCATCGTTTTTGAGTTCGGTGAAGGTTAGTTGCATCAATATTGCTCAAAAAGTCCTTCCGCTTGCCAAACTGCAAAAATCTCATTGTTCGCAAAAAGAACCTTCGTCAGTTCTACCATAGTCGTATCTTTGTCAGATCTACTTACTATCAGATAGGCGAAGGTTAGTTTTTCCAAATTTGTCAGAAACGACCAGTTAAGTGATTTTTTATTCAAAATAGTACTGAAAGAACCCTCACTGAGTTAACCTTCGCCAATACCATTTCAGAGTTCTGATCTATCTGATCTAGCTACTATCAAATTTGTGAAAAATTCTGAGTTGATTTGATACTGATTTTTGAGAAATTTCCATTTTTAGAGTGTCGATTGCTTGATCAAGATTTCTTTTTTCAAATTTAGAATTTGACTATCATCAAGTAATCAAGTCGTTTGTTGTAAAGTTGGCATTGGTGCTACATGGATTGCGAAAAGAGAATCCTGCTCTGCCATTACATTTGCCAACTCTTTTGTTATCCTTTCCTTGGCTGACAACATTTTCTTCCGTGTTATGATGAGGGAGGTTTTGTGATGCCACTTGGAGACCCACCCCACACGTGAGGCTCTTTGTACTCACCCTATGAGAGACGAGTATGCATGCAGAGCTCAGCTCCATACGACATGCCTGTTGAGCCACGTATGGTTGCTCTATTCTATTAGATGGCTGGACGGAGATTAGGCACATGCCTATTATTAACATCTTGGTTTCATGTCCGCTAAGCACTGTATTTCTCAGGGGTGTGGATTCTTCCCAAGTTGGTGCTGTTGAGTTGGGAGGAGTTTATCTATGAGCATATGCATGCAATAGTCATCGAGGTGGGGGCGCAACATGTAGTGCAGGTGATCACCGACAATACCAGCAATTGTGTGGCTATGGGTGAGCAGTTGGAAATAGAGTATCTTGCCATTGTATGGACCCCCCGTGTGCAGCACTCTGATCTTTTGATGCATGACATAGGAGGCCTTTTTTGGGTTTCCACCGTCACATCCAGTGCCATCTTCCTAGTCACATGTGTAACCAAGAAGAAGTGGGCCCTCGCCATGTTCAGGACATATAGCCTGCTGGATCTGAAATATTGATCATTCTCATGAGGCATGTGGATCATTTTCCATGTTTTTGTATCATATACACTCAACACTGTAGTCTGTAATTGCTTTCAGTTTTTCATTTTGGTAATGCTAAAGCTTAAATGCTTTGTTCAGTTTGTGAATGTACTATGCTTTGTATTAGCTGTTAAGTGTGCGTCATTGCCTGCATGGACCAAGGGCATAAAGACCCAACGATTGGAATTTGCCATTATATGCATAAACTTGCAAAGACGCTACAAACCACTTTTCCCTTGAACATGTCTATTACACCTTATTCTATCCGTAGTCAAAATATAATATTTGTAACGTAAGTGCAAGAAAAAAGTGAGATTTTCTTAAGACAACCTTTCTCGGGTGGAGGCTACTCTCTGTTTTAGAATATTTGTAGGTGGTGAAGTCGTGCTAAGTTGGTTACAGCTTCTTAAAGCATACCTATTAAGGAAGCCTCCTATAGCCAAGCTCAATAATCTCACTAGTATGTCAGTGAATCATGTGCGTGTGACTGTAACTAAATTTCATGTATGTGATTTTATGCTTGTTCTCATTTAAGTGAGTTCTTGGATAATTTTTGGAACCTATCTATCCCAAATATATGTGATCAGAGGAGGTTCATACTAGTCAAATTGGAATTCTTGTGAAGTTGATTGTTTTGGATCCTCGTTGTTGGTTGGTGGATTGCTTGCTTCAATCAATTGGATGCGTTGTGCTTTTGTACGTAGCATTCATTACACCTATTCTTATTCAAGACGCATGGACGAGAAATCAAAAGAGCTTAAGGCTTGTCTATATTGTTTTGCATCTTGCTTACTTGCAATTTTTTTTTTTTTCATTCAGAGACCAAGAATATGCATATTGGGAGGTGGTTTTGGTGGACTTTACACAGCTTTGCGGCTTGAGACACTTGTATGGCCTCCTGGAAAACAACCTCAGGTAAGACCAAAACATACACTATTGGTGTTGGTGAGTGGCTCGTTGCTGTAAGATGAATTTGTGTTTCTAATGTGGATGATATGAACATTATGCATATGTTAAGAGAGAAGAAATCTGATCTAACCAAGAAAACTGCGACCAAGTGAGTTAAGAGTGAAATGTTACAAATTGTAGAAAGAGATGACATAGATGGAGAAAGATACCTTTATTGATCACAAATGCATGTATAAATATTGAACAATAGCCTCTTTGACGTAAATCTATGTTAAATTCGAGCTACTTTGACCATGCTAAGCTCTTGAATTGCTTTGACCTGATTGGCCCAATATCATAAATCCATCTCTCTCTCTCTCTCTCTCTCTCTCTATATATATATATATATATATATATATATATATATATATATCTAAGGAAGCGGGACCCGGACGCGAACGCGCGTCCGGACGCACGTTCGCATCCGCGTCCGGTTTTTTTTTTTTTAATTGTAAATTTTTTTTTAGACTAAAATAATTTTTTTTTTTGAAGCCACGGATGCGTCCGTGCGGTACGGACACGTCCTTTTTTAATTTTTTTTAATTTTTAAATTTTTTTTTAGGGTTTTTTCGTTTAAAAAAAAAAAATTTGGACGCGTCCGACCCCGCGTCCGGGGGTCGGACGTGTCCGGGTCCGGACGCGGACGCGGGCAATCCGGCCCGGACCCTCATCCCTGTTATTATATATGTATATATATATCTCGCTCATCTTCTTAGAGCCTATTTTATGATGTGCTTTAGGGTTCTAGATGACATTCATTACATAGAAGGATCCCAAGGGTCCTAGCACCCAAAGAATAGCTTACATATTACCCGCTTTAAAGGGCCCAAATAATCGTTAATGCTTGATATATCATTCTGTACCACTCCCCAGTTCACCATATTGATTGTACAACTTGAAGATGTTGATGCTGCAAATGGAGGATGCTAATGTTGCGAAAGAAGACACCAATATTAGAAAATAAGGAGGCTGAGGGAGGAAAGATTTTGATGCTGCATAATAAGGTGATGGAGAAGGAAGCTACATAATGAAGATGCCGATGTCACAAAAATGAAGAAGTTGAAGGTTGATGCCAAGTATGGTAAAACTGTTGTTGTGCATTGAAAAAATGAACCCTCAAAAAATGGGATTGTTGAAGGATGCAACATAGAAGTATGGCAGATGCTGAGGATCTCTGTCTCCATTGCTGTTATAGCATTAGTGATTGCACAATAAGAGAGGGCAGTGACCAATCAGGAGAGAGGCTAGAGCAACAGAGAGGGAGAGAAATTGAAGAAGAGGAAGAGAGATAGGAGAAGAAGAGGAAGCAGATGGTGAGAAGAGGAAGACGAAGGAGAATGAACAATAGCAGGAAGAAGAAGAGATCAAAGAGGAGGAGGAAGAGGAAGAGGCTAGAACTATGAAGACTCAAGAGGAAGAAATGAAAAAGAGGAAGAGGAGAGACTTGTAGCAACTGATGTTTCAGTTATAACTAGCACTCTCTACTTGCTATTTAATATTGTTTTTGTATCTCTCATTCTCTCTTCCTCACGTGTAACTTTTTAAGTGGCCGATAGCGAAGGAGAGAAAAGAATGATTAGAGAGAGTGGTGGGAGATATATGAAAATCAGAGATGAGAGGTATGGACTCTGGAGGATGGTGATCCCATGAGATAATCCACAACACTTTGTCCACCACTGTGGGGATGACAAGTATAACTGCCGGAGTCTGGCCAGCAAGTTAGGCCATTGTAAATGGCTAACCATGTGCCTCTCCAAACTGTAATAAATGCTCATCGTAAGGGGTAATAGGTCCCAAGCTGTCCTCTGAAACCCTGGTAACTCCCATTCATGAGTCTCCATAAATAGCAATAAGTCTCTGCCAATGATGAAATCAATCAGGTTTCCAGCTATGGAAGATGAGTGTATACCATCACAGTGTTGAAGAGTAATGCCTATTTTACCCCTTTTGGCTAAGCATTAGTTAAGTTGTACATAACTCATGGGGCATGTTTTAATTAAATGCATGACCCCCCCTTTTGTTAAGTTATGTAAATTAGTGCAAGTGGCCCACTTGGCCAAGTAGCTCACTCCTATGGTAGACACCTAGACTTTCCATGCATGTAAAGGAGGTGCTTGCCTCACAAGGGATTTGGAGGACCCACGCCCTCCTCTCTCTCTCAAGCAATTCATTTCTTCTTGAAACTTTTGAGTTTGTGAGATGCTCATGCAATTCTCCTTGTGTGTGATATTTTCCATAGCCAAGTTTTTCTCAAGCTTTCATAGTTGATCTAGCATCTGAGTTAAGATACTCCATAGCTAGGTCTGTAAATCTTCACACAGTTCCATACTCCAACCCGGAGACGGTGTGGATGGGACCCCGGGGCACTTCTGAACCCGGGGACCCCAAGTCCCTAGCACTAAGAACTGCGTGGGGCGTCATCAAGGAAACGCACCCAACCATCTCGGTAGATAACACATCTGCCTGACTCCCGGGCTGTTTGAAAGGCCTTGCACCTTTCATCCACCTGGATATATGTGAGGTCGTCATCCATAAAGATAGTAGTGCCTCGGAGCTCAGCTCTACACCGTAGAGCATCTCCGCGGCTCTCTAGGGAGGTGAAGCGAATGATAAGTGTAGCTGCATCTCTAGTGGTCCTCCATGCAGTATCAATCCCATCAGTCTTATGGAGGAGGAGGCTCAATAGTCACTTTAGGGTGTGGAATTCAGACAGATATGTCGGAAGCTTGAAAAGGTCATGTTTCTATTTTGGTGTCTTTCTCAATCTCATTTTTGGGCTCCTACTCAGTTGTTTGATTAATGACAAATATGAAGGAGAGGGAATTAAAAAGTGTGAAAGAGATGACTCCTTGGAAACTAGAGAGAACCGAGAAAATCAGAAAGGAACTGTATTGTAGATCCAGGAGCTGTAATGTAGAAGCACCCTAGTGTAGGAGAAGAATGATTCAAAATCTACATAAGATGACACGAGAAATTATAATGAAGGTGAATTTTTAAAAAATGGTGGAAGCCTAAAAAAACTAGTTTGTAAGCTCTAGACATTAGAATCGGGCACTGTAAGTGGATTAGTGGCTCCTTACTGTAAGAGGCATAATGGTTAAAAGAGAATTCGAAATATACATGAAAGAATAAGTGCCAAAAATTGGAAGATACCGAGCATTTTGAAATCAAACTTCTATGCATTGAAATCAAATTTTGTAAAGTGCACTTAGAATGCCCTATGGTAGGAGCATCAGTGATATAAGATACCCCAAAAGGAGAGAAAAAGTTACGAAAGTGACAACCTTCAAAAATTAGCAAAAGTGGGATTTATAGTTCCTACCCTCTGACACCTAGAATACAATTTCATCTACATATTGTTGAGTGCCCATCAGAGAGGAATGCAAATATCCAGTCAGGATCAATATTCAACTATTGTAGAGAAAATTAGAGGGAAAAGAAGAAAATTAAAAACAAAGTCGAGGTTGGTGCCCACTTTCATCCATCTCAAAAAGAATGCTCTAATACCACGTGGCCTTCTAAGCAACACTAAGTATTGAAAAGAAATGCAATAATATTGGAAAGAGTCACAAATTAATCAAAAGAACAATAAACCTTTCGATCAAATAAATAACATCACGACAATGTTGACAGAAAATACTGCTAAACATAGTCTTAAGTTCCTTAACTAAGACCAAAAAGGACTAAGCTCTTGATCAATAATCTAACCAATAGGAGGCATCGTGCGTATTTATAGTTGACGAAAAGGTCCAACGAGTAGGGCTAGGAGCCTGATAAGACCATGCAAGCTTATTCGAATATGCCAGTCACTAATGATGAAGACGTTATTTAATTCTAAAGGGACCGAAGAGGCGAAACCATGTTTTTGACAAACAAATAATATTAAATACTATGCTGGGAGCCCATGGTCAGATGCATTTTCCATAGTTGGCCTATAACTATCACTAGGAACGAGAACCATTTGACTATTGGTACCAGCATAGAGTGCATTAAAGGTAATTCTTTGAAGCAACGATACTAGGCCATTTTTGCAAGATGAAATTTGCACAATTAGCGATGATGGAGTAGGTGTAATTGTGGCTTGCCCTTGAATTAGTGCTTGAGGTCGTTTAGGACGGATTGGCAGTCGTAGATTTTATGAACTATACTATGAACAAGCATGTGGAAAGTGGAGTTCAATATATGGGCCAATGCACCAAAGTTTTTTGTTACTCTCTGCCTATACCAGCTTCGTCTTGAACTGCAATCAACGACAGGCGAATGTGGAGAAGTTTAGTCATACTTAACAAATTATATTGTGATATTTCTGGAGCTGATGGAATTGTTTCTTTTGCAAGTGATTTATGCAGGTTTTGGTTGTGGATCAGTCAGATCGTTTTGTCTTCAAACCGATGCTTTATGAACTTTTATCTAAAGGTGACACTATGACTGAAAAGAAAGGGTTTTCGTTTTGTTGATCACGTTGTTTTTAAAATGTTTCCACTTTCGCTTCAATCATGAAAAGATGGTTTATTTTCACTGTCTATAAGCTGTCGTGTCAAGGTGGGCCCAAGGGTAGAATCTATGGACTTCTCTCTCTCTCTCTCTCTCTCTCTCTCTCTCTCTCTCTCTCTCTCTCTGTAGTTGCCATTTTACATTGTGTACGTCGTTCTCACAGGCGACTTGAATGATGCACTGCAGAGGTTGATCCATGGGAAATTGCTCCATTATTTGCTGACCTCCTATCAAGTACGAGCATCCAATTCCGTAAAGACAAAGTTGTAGCTGTTTGTCCTTGTGACGGAGGTGACAAACTATCAGAAACAAGGAGTGGTGGAATAGTGTACCTTGGAAGTGGGATTTCAGTCGAGTATGACTGGTAAGGGCTGTTTAACCATGCACTTTTTTTTCACGAGTTACTGCTTGATTTCTGGATGAAGTAACACGGTAAAGGCTTCTATACTTGACATTGTTTCCAGCTCCTGTTCTAGATTTCGCGCTTGTTGCCTACTCCTTGCCCAATTGATCTGGTAGGGTTTCGACTTGTTGTGGTATCTGTATCTCTGCATGGGCCTTTTGAAGTCCCTCTTTCTGCCCCTCGATCAGCCTGGCACGTGATGCCTTTCTGTTGCTGAGCTTGTGTGTCTTCCTTTTAGTATGTACATGTTTGTAATATGACTCACAGCATTAATAATTTCAGGTGCAAAATGCTGTTAAATGATGACTGAAGTTTGCAGCTCTCTTGGACTGATGGAGGGATCAGGCTTGTACTGGCATTAGGCGCTGAAAGCAAGCTGGATGTTGTCCCCGGGGCTCTGGATTATGCCCTTCCATTTAACACTCTAGAAGACGCTCTGGTTGGTGCATTGTGTTTTTTTCAGTAACTCTACTCTTCTCACAGTGGGTGTCATGGAATGGCTTTTTGGAGATATATTTTTCAACCGAGCTTGTGGATTGCGCAGGAAGTTGATAGGAGATTGAAAAGCTTAGAGCGAGAGCGATTTGAGCCTGGAAAGCCACCCATACGTGTGGTCATAGTTGGAGCTGGCTATTCTGGAATTGAGTTGGCAGCCACAGTGTCTGAAAGACTTGGGAAGAAAGGCATTGTACAAGTTGTCAATCCATCTTCTGAGATCTGCCCCACTGCTTCTGCTGGGAGCCGAGAAGCAGCTATACGAGTATGTATAAGTAATGAGCTTTGCAGAAATTTAAGGAAGTTCTGATTGAATATCTTAGTCTTGTAAATACGTTAGCTACTAAGGCTCTGAAAGTGGAATAATTCAAAGCAACAAAATATGGCCAGTGTCAGTGAGAAATTGTTTCGTTGTCACATGTGAACTCTTATTCATGCTGAAGCCGGAATTGTGCTTGCTCTGTAACAGGTTCTTTCTTCCAGGAAAGTTGAACTTATACTTTGCTATTTTGTGAGCGCAATCAAAGTTTCACCAGAAGTTGACAACGTATTTGTGCTGGATTTAATGCCTGCTACTAGAAGCACACGACGTTCAAATATGTTCACAAAGAACCTTGAGGCAGATCTAGTGCTTTGGACTGTGGGGAACAAGCCATTAGTGCCGTCCAATGAGCCAGGTTCTGTTACAAAGCCATTCTTAGTTAATGGGCGTGGGCAGGCAGAGACTGATGAAACTTTAAGGGTGAAGGGTCATCCTCGCATTTTTGCTATTGGGGATTCAGCCAGTACCCGAGATAGCTCGGGCAGGCTATTAGCTGCTACTGCTCAAGTATGAATCCTCAACCTTGTGATGCTACTTTGATAATCAAAGCTTTTTTGGTCCTAAATTCTTGTGGAAGTCTGTCTTGGCATAATTTTGTTCTGGAATTTGATTTGACCAGATGGCTTTAGTTGATGTGGTGCCTTGCTGGTAATAGATTCCACATCACACGTTTGGGTTTTTCAAATGGTCTATAAACTTTAAGCTTTGCTATGGATGGGGTTTCTGTAACTATTGGCACATTGAGCTTTTATAGAATGATCGAGGTGTCGGTTTCTGTTATTTTTGTAGGTTGCTTTTCAGCAAGCTGATTATGCTGGTTGGAATCTTTGGGCAGCCATCAACAATAGACCACTTTTGCCATTTAGGTGCGTGGCAATTAAAGTTTGAGTGCTGTCAGGTTATCTTTCTATGCTTTTCTGGACACGCTAAAACTTGTCGCTTCTTGACCTTGCACACATATATGTTATGCAGATATCAACACCTCGGTGAGCTGATGGTTTTAGGGAGCAATGATGCAGCTGTTACTCCAGGTTTCATTGAAGGCTTCACATTAGATGGGAGTCTTGGTCATACAGGTAGAAGTCCTCTTTAGTGCTCTGACCTTTTTAGACTCTTATATATGTAGCATAGTTGCAGCGAATCGCGAATTGAAAATTATTTATTTATTTATTTATTTTCATTTTTTAAGAAGAGAAAAACAGCGTTTCAGAATGCGATTCGCTGTTTTTTCAGAACGATTCACGAATTGCGATTCTAGAATCGCCAGTGCATCTATGATATTGATGTGGAAATATGTCGCATTCAAGACACAGGCTGACCTTGCTTTCTCTGTGCGCAGTTCGAAAACTAGCGTACTTGTATCGACTTCCCACCAATGAGCATCGAGTGAAAGTTGGCCTCAGTTGGCTTGGGAAGACCACCATTAAATCAATATCTGACGTACAAGATACTCTAACCAAGTTAATTGGTCAGACTAGTGCTTCAACTTAGACAGTTGAAGATCATTGAAATTTATGTTTGTAGCTGTCTTCTGTCAGCCAAATTAATGTTTCTATTTCTTTAAGGAATAATTGCATATTCTGACAAGTTCTTCGTTAAAGCAAGATATGACCTTTGTGACAAGGACTTCAAATTGACAAGATGCGACATAGAGTCTAACAGGTAATTGCGGAGTAGCTCAAATTATTGGAAATGTATGTTATCCTACTTGCTGGTTGGAGATGAGTGGTATTGAAGTGGAATATCAATGGTTGGGGTGACTTTTGTACCTTCTGACGGTCTTATTCTCTATACACATGCACACAGGCATGCTTTCTGGACTCATTCTATAGGGAACATTGAAAGTTTTTCACATTCTGTACGTGCAATTGTATTAGAGCTGAAAAAATGGTTGTGGCTTTGGCACAGTTCTTAGTGGTATGATAAGAATGAATCTTTAGAAAACTACCACAGGTGAAAGTCCTAGAATAGTTTTTGGCATTACCTTGCAAGGCAATATGATGTGTTCAAGTTTTGCAAAAGTCAACATTAAAGTTGATGTCTTAAATTATTAGGGTATGTGCGTAAGCTTTGTCACATCAATAAGGACTTCATTGCAAGAACTTGGTCCTTTCGATGCACCTCTATATGCAAGTCATTAATAGCAAAAAAATTTCATCCTTTTTTTTTTTTTTTTTCTTGAATGCCCCCTATGCTCTCAACTTACATGACCCGTCAACATCATCACCAACAACAATAATCAAGAACAAATTAACTATTATATTTTAGGAATTTGTGGCAGTGCCTTTGTGGTATATCACAACGGCGTAGTAGTAGTTTTTTCATTTTACCACTAAGAATAATATGAAATAATCAATGAGAGGAACACACTCACTATGTGTCGTTGATCTAAGAAGCAAAATTTATCTCTAGATTAGTTTAGAGCCATGGGTATTTGGTTTAGAAAGATTGTGTAAGATCTTGAACATGAATGAAAATGATTTGACTAGAAAATTCGACTACTAACATGTATTATATATAGGGGCAATTTTTTATTGTTAATATAATTTTTGTTTTAAAACCATCTTTGTAAAATGTGCCATGTTAGTTGAGAATATTTACAATTTGAAAGCATCTTTCAGTTGTCGTCAGACTTAAGTTTTGGCTAGAAGGGCCAGAAGTAGGCCGATGAAACATAGAGTTAATTAGTGTGAATAATAACAGTAATTTGCAATATTAGAAGAAATTTACTGTTTTTATTAATAAAAGATGGGGAAATCCATCGGAGTATAAAGGAATGCATGTAGAAAGTGTAAAGGTCATAAGGTGAATTGAGACATTGTACATCAACTATAACAAAGCAACAATCTCACAGAGTATCTACATAAAGCCTACTGATTGATGTAAGTTGCTAGTTAAGACAGTTTGAAGCTTGGTAGTGCAGGAAGCTGTGAAACAGCCGTTCTTGCAATTACGGCACGTTGAAGTATTTCAAGTGCTTGAGTGCGTTGTAAAGTCATAGAAACTCGTTGCCGATAAATAGATAAAGGTGAGGCACCACGTCTTTGGAGCTTCGCTGCAAAACCTGCACAAGATGATAGAGAATCATCAAATTTCTTATGCAAGCACTCATATGTTTCCAAGGCAAAAGAAATAAAATCTTCTCCAGAAGTGCGATGTGAATAATCTCGCTCTTTATCTTGAGCTACATGAGAAGTAGCGGTACCTTGAGTAGTTGAAGCACGACGAAGGAGGTCTGGTCGCGAAGGATTAGCAACAACAACATCCCCAAGCGTGCGAATCCCCTCACGCGAAAGAACGAGATCAACTCGACGCCGAGGCGACTGTGAATCAGACACATACAAGATGTGAGTTTGCTCCCAGACAACATGAAAGCCGCACTCATGTGCAATAGATGTCAATACGTCACGAATAAAATCATGAGTCGTAGTGCGCTCTTTGCCAGAAGGGCAACGCATGAGATGAGTGCCAATAGAATCAAGAGGGTGACCACATGAACATTTTGTCAAACTTGCCAACACTGAATGAGGGAAACCCAACCTAACTCGAAGAGCGGTGACAAACAACTTTGGAGGAAGGCGCAAGTGTGGAACGACAGGGCGCGCAACAAGCCAAGCACCAGCACCTGGGCTTGCACAAGACAGAAGGCGAGCCCAAGTCACATCGGAAGGTGAATCACTGAGGAGCTGAGTGAAAGCATGTGAGTGGAAGCGCTCCAAAAGATACTTTTTGAAATGAACACGCTGATGGCTAAGCAAAGTCTCAAAGGGAGACAAAGAAGCTTGCACAAGTGGAGGGATGAGATCCTTGGCCGCACAAAGATTTTGTTGGAAAGGAGGAATGCATGTTTCCACATGAGCAATTGAATCAAGAATAATGAGCTTGTTGTCCCCTGCTGAAACTGAGAGATAAGTGTAGAGGCAACAAGGGCCCAACTTCCCAGAAAAGCAGCTGGAGCAATAGAAGTTGTGCAAGTAAGACCAACACCTTCGGAAGAAGCGGGAAGAGAGACTTGCCGCTTAACTAACTGACCATTTGGAATATGAAAGGATTCTGAACCCATCAAGCGACCCAAAATATCTGATAAAGTATTATCGAAA